>PVKA01013653.1:9003-25725 GCA_004027165.1 Ctenomys sociabilis | reverse complement strand
AATTTTTTTTTTTTTTGCCAAACCTGAACTCAGGCCCTTGCGCTTGCCAGGGAAGTGCTTATTCCACTCTGAGCTGTCTCCCCGGCCCCTTGATCTAAATTTAACAAGATTTCCAGTTCAAGGCCAGGGAGATAGCCTAGCAGTTTAAGCGCTTGTCTGGCAAGTCTCAAAGTCCTGAACTTGATCCCTGGCACAAAAAAAGTTAAAAAAAAGATGCCCAGTCAACAATTTCCAGAAGTTATTAACTTCTTAGATAATTACATACAAATTATATCTAATTCACGATCTTTTATTTCTAATTTAGACATTGTACTCATATTTTACCATTAAATCTGGAAATTTCTTATCAGATCCAAGACATTGTCATCATGAACCAAAACACACACAAAAAGAGATTTCTAAATTGAAAAACAAAATAAACTCATAAAGTATAACTTTTTTAAAAAGATTAAATATATAACCTATAGGTATAGGACTGGTAATCAATATAGGAATCTCCTCCCCTCCCCAGAAAAATAGGAAAGAGGCCTTTAAGAAGAGCACAAAGAAATAGCCCCAAGGGAGGCACAATGAAACCACAGAGTGCATATCCCACCTTTCTTCTCTGCGCCCTCGGAAACGTGGGTCCTCAGGATCCCGGGGAAATCGTTCATCTCCAGGTCTGCGGCCTTCCCATGCCCCTGGAGGGCCTCGGGCTGCACCCCGACCATCTCCCTCACTAAATTCCCTGTGATCAGGAGGAAATGGAGGTCCAGGTCCCCCTCGTCTCCACTTCTCTTCCTGTGGCAAAGGTCCTCCTCGTCCTTCAAATTCACGTAACCGGTGGCCAAAGCGTTTGTCAGGGTGGAAGTCCTCTGGTCTGCTGAAGTCATCAGGAAAGTCTGGATGAGGGCCCCGCCTGTCGGGTGGACCTCTGCAGTCCTGGCCACCCCGGAAAGGGCCTCTCTCAGGCCCGTGCTCTGGGCCACCACTTTGCTCAAGTCGTCTCTCTGACATGGGACCCAGGTGATGGTTGGGAGGGCCTCGGGAGTCACCTAAATAGAAAAAAAATTTAATGTTACCATGGCTTCCAAGAGGCAGAAGCACAGGTCTCTGCTTGATCTGTGTTTCAGAACACACTTTTCCTTAGAATGCTCTCTCCTGGGTTCTCAGTACACTTACACAGCCAAGTGTCCCCGGAACATCATATTAAGGGAAGAACAGGGCTCTGGGTGTGGGTTTCAGCTTCCTTTTTTTTTTTATGTATTTAGTACAAGGTCTCACTACTCAGATCAGAATTGTAGTTCCTCCTGTTTTCAGCCTCCCAAGTGCTGTGATTACAGGGCACACCACCATTTCATCTCAGGGTGCGCTTATGAGCCCCAGGGGCAGGGCTGGCCCAGCAGGCCAGGAATACTTTAGCTCACAGAGCTATCTATCTGGCTGCCCCTCACTTCCTTCCTAACCTGATTCCTAATAAATTTCTAAGTCACTTGACCCCAGAGAAACTACTGATGCCAAAGGAAATCAACAGCGTCTGCATCCTCATATATTCTAGAAAAACAGCTGTATCAGATTTCCGGTATAAGAATGGGCTTCCTTTCCCTGTTCTCTTGTAACTTCATTAGGGTCATGTGTTTCCCAACCAGGAAAGCACCCTTATGGGACAGGAGGTGCCATAGCAGGAATTCATTGCTGTTCTTGATCATGGAGCCCAGACGAGGTGCCAGGTCTATATTTTACTACCTGTGCTGCTGCTCCTTTAACTCCTGACTTGCTTAACTTCATCCCCTCACTCCCATGAAAGATCATAACATACTCTTCCATGAGGGTCAAGGAACCAGGGGCCCTTTAGCAATTGCCTGGTCATCTTCCAGGTTGTACACCCCCCTTGCTGCTCCTTTATAGGAATGGGGTGTGCAGACTACACTGGAATTCCACTAAATATTTTTTAGATTATTTGAATGCATGTAATACACTCAAAGCACCCAGGGTAGGGTTATACCTTAGTGGTAGAACTTGCACAGTATGAACCAGGCCCTGTGTTTCATTCCCAGAACCACAAAAGAAAAGGGAACAAAGACTGAATAAAAGTGGAAAGAGACCAGTGAAACCTGTGGTTATCGCCATTCCACTCTGAACTCTGAAGGGATAGTCTTCTCCAGCTATTGAGCTATGTACTGTAGTACTATAAATGTATACCTATGTTCAGCCAACATACAATTCAAACATTTTAAAAAAGGAGGTAGCCAAGAAACACTCTTGTTTCTAAAGCAATTAAGTTTTTAAATGAAAGCCTTCCACGCCTTTCACAGGCATTCCTGGTAGTCCGACAACCCCTCCATGTATCATGGTCAGCCATAACTCTTTACCTTTCCAGCATCCCTCCCCATTTCATGTCTTTACCCGTTTCAACTCTTCCTCACCATATGATATAGAGAGAAGCTTAAAAGCTTAGTGCAGACACATACCATTACACAGAATCCCTTTTCTTGTGAATTTCTTGTCCCTTCTGTCTCCTCACTTGCCCTCACTGTAAAAACAGCCCCTTCAACATCTTTCTCTGCTCACCCACTTGGCAAATAAATATGCTAGATTCACTTCCCCTTAGCAGGCAGATCACTCAATTTTCCATGTGTCCCTGTAGCTAAGGATTCTGATTTCCTGCTGTCTGAGTCTAATGAAACCTCAGACACAGCTGACCTTGGACCTGAGGAATCTGCACATGCTCCATCTGAACTTACCCATGAACATTACTCCTCCCATTACCTCTATCTGTACAAAAGTACCCTGCTCTTCCAAGGAAAGAAAACCAGCACTACAAATTAGGAGCAATGTGAAGGGGCAGAGGCAGCAGGTAATCCAGTAGGGGATGGCAGGGCCACTTTCTTAGCTCTCCCTTCTCCCTTGGGCCCTGGGAGAAAAAAGAGGAGGAAGAGAGAGAGAGAAAAGGGCAGAGAAAAAAGGGGAAAAGCAAGGAGAAGAGGGTAACAGGTGGAGACAGACATAGGGTAGGAGAGGAAGAGAGCAACTCTCAGTTTGTTGGCTACAGTTCTTTGTGGGTGAAATATGTTTTCTGTCTTAGGGTTCCCAAAGCTCAGAGAAAGTCCTTGGTTCTCTCTTTATGTCCTTGCAGGCCACTGCCCTTCTCTCTGTGCTATCACTTCCACGCAATGAAACAGAAAGAAGTGCTCTTTTGTTGACCTTACCTCTTTCCTACTGTTATCTCACATAAACTAAGGCAGCTTTAAATTTCCAAAGTCCTGGGACTGTAAATGCTGACAAGAACTTTTCTTTCCTTCTCTTATTAAGACAGGACCACATTATGTATGTAGTGCAGGATGGCCTTGAACTCACTTATGTGGCCCAGGCTAGCCTCAAACTCAAGGCCGTCTTCCTGCCTCAGCCTTTCAAGTGCTGGGATTATAGGCATGGACAAAGACTTTCCTTACTCATCTAAAGTGAGGAAAAGGACCTAACATGTACCACACAGTGCTATGGGCTTCATCAATCAAAAATAAAGTTCAAAAAAACAAAAATGAAAGTTCAGTTCTGTGAAAATACAGTCTCTACAGTCCAGATGAGCTGATCTGTGATTTCCCTCTAGGAAACTGTTGATAGAAATACTCCATCTCCTAGTTCATCTTCATCCACACTCTTCAGTATCTTCTCTACTCTGGGTCCAGCACCATACTGGCTTCCACATTCCTGCTCCAATTCTGCACATGTAATGCCAGAGTTCAACACTTCAGCTCAACCAAGGTCTCCAGTGCTTGGCCTGGCTCCCTTTTGGTTCCTAGGATTAATTATTTGACTTCCAAAAGCTCCCACTATTAAATGATGACAATTCTCTCTTCACTTTTGAGAATATCAGTATGGTGCAATACATGTCAGTATATCTTTTCAAATGGTACACAACAATGTAGGCCCTAAAGAAGTTGATGTGACATAATGTGGGGGACAAGGGAATAAAAATAAAAATCAGTTGAAATCCTGATTCTTTTATCCTGTCAGAAAAATGTAATCAGTAACAGCCTGCTGTTGCAACTGCTTCCCCTGAGCACAGAGCCATCTCTGCTCCCAGCAGGAAGAATAAAGCAGCTGGTGCAACAATGCCAGTATCAAGTGAGGAGGACTCAGGCCTCTCACCAGCCTAGCTAAACATATCCATAAAAACAGCACAGCACCAGGCTAGCACCTGCACGACTATACCCTAATTTCCCACGGAGTTCTCCAGACAGTATCAGTAAAACGATCTATTGACTGTAAGAGTACCCAACAGTGGCACAATCCGTGCTCTCATTCAGCAGAACAGATACTCACCTTTACTGGGGCCAGGTCCTTGTCCGGGGTTTAGAGGGGGGATCCGGCCTTGTGCTCCCTGCTGCCCTAGGCCTGGAATCAGGGGTGGGGGGCCTGTACTCTGTCCTTCCTGAAAAAGATGTATTCAGAAAGAAGATATGAAATCATTATTTGTGTTTCATGAATAACAACAGTATAATGCAACAAGATAAAAATAATACATTGTCCTAAAGCTTCCAGCACTAAATATTAACATAATAAAATTGTTGCTAAAAATGGAAAAGAGGATACTTCTCTTGCCAGAGTAAAAGGAAGACCCTTGTATTTTAAATCTGCTAACAGATTTTACTTAAAGACGTATCTTTTCTTATAAAGTCAAGCAAGAGCTTCTAGAAGAGGAATGGCCTGGCAACTGTCCAGGACAGGTAAACTCTGCCATCAGAGCCAGACAGGAAATAGATGGTTCTCTCAAAGAAACACTAGGGCCGGGTTTCCTATTTTGGGAGTACATGTGATAAGAAAGCAGCTGGTGGTGGCTTCCCCTTCACTCCCTCTGATCTCTGTCCTCCAAGATCTCTTCCTAAGCAATCTGCTGCTCCTACCCGATATGTCACCCCACCCACCAGTCTGGACTCTCAGTTCCTGCGGCTGTCTGATGCAAACCTATGGCTACGATCCTTGTAATCTCAACTCCACCTTTCCCCTGGTCCCACCTGTGTTCTCATCTAGCTAGGTCTAAATTCTAACTTCCTATACTATCTAATGACTTTGGATCAGATCTCTTAACAAGCAAATATATAAATATATTGTTCCTTTTTACAAAAGACACATTTATTAGAATGACTAGACCTACTATAAGAATAGCAGTTTCAAAAATAGCAATAATAAAACTGCCTTCAGATCTCAAACTAGCCACCCAAAGGAGCAGCCCTCACAGGAGATACGCATGTCATGGCAGCCCAGTACCGGTAATTTCCTTCCCTCCCCCTTTCATCTCAGGACAGCCTTTCAACAGCTTTTGTATGGCTACTTACAAGGACCTGAAAACAACTTCACTACATTAAACCAATGCAGACAGCTGGTTTAAATAATTGGTCTGGGAAAGTCTTAAAATGTGTCATATACATACACCAACTCCCCATGATGAATGTAAAAAACAAACATATACTAATAAAAATTTAAAACTTAAAAATAAAAAAATAAATAACTGGCCTGGTCAAAAAAAGTCGTATTTTAGCACCTATAAAATATGAACAAAGGCAACTCCCAAGACTAGAAATTTCTACACAGTGTCCAACCTTCAGATATATTTTGCCAATTTCTACAGGTTAACTAAAAATTTAGGATTACATTTCTTAAGCATAAAATCTATCATACTGACAATGAGAAATATTACTGAACTGTCAAAGAAACTGAGGCCTGGCCTCTTGAATCTGACATGTTCCTAATTTCACTCACAATGTAACAGCTTGAATTCATTATTTTTTTTATCCTAAATGAAAACTATTATTCATCATCATCAGGACAAAAAAAGATGAAGTAAATATTATAGATTCACAAGTAAAATATATAATGTGTTGCACTGTAGGGCCATTTAGAATTCTAGATTTTATTCATCTTATTCTATTCTGAAAAGTGCCCAATAAAAATATGAAACTGAAATGCCAACAAATTTTTCCTTGGTGGGACATTTGTAACTCCTGAAAGACCTATTAAAGAATACTACCCAATTTACTCATTTAGCTCGTTCTTTTACTTCAGTAAACTTCTTCTGGTGTTTATCTTTAGATTACAGATTCTTAATCACAAAAGATTGCTTGCTACATACAGATCAATAACAGCCCTCTTCCCAGATACCTGACAACATGGGGAATTACCCTGACTCACTTCTTGGCCACAACTCATTTCAGGGACAAAACCCAGTTAGTCATAGCCGAAGAATGCTCTTCCAGAATAAGAACTTCAGAACTGCAGTGTGGAACACAGCCAAACAGTGTTAAATCCCTTCACACCCATGAAATCCTTTTGTAATTCAACACTCCAAACTCCAAACCTACAACACTCCAAACTCTCCCCACACCACCTCTCAAGTTCATTGCAGGAGTAATAAAACTAGAGTCCCCAAAGGAGGACCAAGGAAATATCTACAAAAACACTCCTTCCTGCTGAAGTCACCAATTTGGAATGCTCAATTTTGGAATCACAAAATCTCTAAAGGCATTCATTGAAATGAAAATTGTGAGGTACACAGTCCTATCTATAACTTGTGAGATAAGTATCCTGTTGCATCCTCTTTAAAAGTAGGCTAACAGCCAAGTCAGAGGCAGGTTGGTTGCTGGTAGGTCAACAGGACACTGGGTTACAATGTCAAGGGCTCAGAAACAGAGGCACAACAGCCTGAGGTACCCACAACACATCATGTCCCCTCCTCAGAGCCACAGCTCTCTTGGAGCCCTGGGACAAACAAGAACTGCATTCAATTATTTTCTGGAAGAACCTATAAGTAAAGATTAATACTAAGATCTGTTAACAGTGGTAGAGCCAGATTCTTGTCTCACCAATTTCTTCTTCAGCCAAGATGCTATCTACCACTCAAAAAATGTTTTTCACAGTTCTCAGCAGCACTACTTCGGCACAAAGCATACTTTCCCAATGTGTTAATGCCTACAAGTCAGAAATAAGTAATACCTGATTGAAGGGGGCCCGGGGCCCATCACCTAGCAGAGGTGTTTTCTGCTGCTGGAATGGTATTGGCCCTTGAGATGGATGCGGCCCTCTTGCTGGGTTCTGCTGTCCCTGAGGTCCAGGAGGCCCTTGCATGCTACCCTGGGGTGGAGGTCCCAAAGATCCCTGGGGTGGCCCCTGCTGACCCTGTGAGCCTGGAGGCCCTCGCAGTTCCTGGGGAGGGCCAAGCATTGATCCTTGGGGTGGAGGCCCCTGCATGCTCCGCATCTCCTGAGGACCTCTCATTTCTTGAGGGCCATGTCCCAGCAGTCCACTTGGAGGATGAGGTCCTCTCATTTCTTGAGGTGGATGGCCCATCATCATCCCTTGGGGAGCAGGACCCTGATTCTCCCGGGGACCTGGAGGTCCCTGCATTCCTCTTGGATTCAATCCCATCAGAGGTCCCTGAGACACAGGACCTTGGAGCCCTTGAGAGCCTGGCCCTCCTTGGATCCCATGAGGATGAGGAGGTCCTTGCATTCCTCTGGGACCGGGTGGTCCTTGAATACCTTGAGTTCCAGGAGGCCCCTGTGGGCCCAAGTGGCCCTGAGGACCAGGTGGGCCTTGGGGGCCTAGGTGACCCTGTGGGCCAGGTGGACCCTGAGGACCCATATGACCTTGAGGACCAGAACTACCTTGTGGTCCAGGTGGCCCTTGAGGTCCCAAAGGGCCATGAGGTCCAGGATGCCTCTGCATTCCTTGGGGTCCATGCATGTCCTGAGGCCGAGCCAGCCCCTGGGGTGGGCCCTGTGGCCCTTGTGGTCCCATAAATCCTTGTGGCCCTCCAGCCCCCTGATGCAGTGGAGGACCTTGTGGTCCCATTTGTCCCTGAGGCCCTGGAGGTCTGAATTGTCCCTGTGGACCAGGAGGCCCCATCTGAGCCATGTTCATTGGCATCTGCTGAGATGGATGGGGCTGTTGAAAACCTTGAGGAATCTGAGACATTGGACCTTGTCCTGGAAAGGGTTGAGGTCCAAGGAGAGGGGTGCCAGATGAAGAAGGAGGCTGAATCTGCTCGGCCTGTTTCTGCGCAAGTCTTTCAATTTTAAGTTGCTGCAATAAAAGAAGAAAAGTATACTGAATAAAAAGCTGGAGCCCTCAGTGACAATAATATTGCTGTCACATATCTCATCAGAGGAGTTGCTCAACCCCTTAATCGTCAAAAATTAACTATTGTCCACTCATCCTACAAACATCCTAAGGGTGCTCCTGACCATTAAAGTGCAGCCAGACCCTTCACACACAGCTTCCTTTAGTACTGGGAAAATGACAAGAAGGATTATTCACGTCTTATATGGGGAAAGCCCAATCATGGCAGTATTTTGTCATTCTGGTAGCTATCACAGATAGAAAAAAACAGAAACAAGCTATTTATTCCATTAGCTAGCAGAAAAATTCTATCTAGTGATAAATAAATGAATCAAAATTGAAACTACCTTGGTTTTAGCTTTTCTACTGAAAGTGTACATCAGTGTACATGAATACTGCATCTGGTTGCAGAAGTCCAAGAACTAGGATTCACTTAGAAATTAGCTTATAACATAGGGCCAGGACTCTCAGATGCTCAGCAGAGCCAACAATAAAAATGTCATCACTATTTCCTGAGATCAGCTTCCATGCCACCATCCCTCCCCAGCTCCACATATACCTCCAGAAGCTGTGGGTTTGTATACTGCAATGTGGCCATTTCTTGCTCAATTTCTGCTTGGGTTTTTTTCTTCTCTTCCAATTTAATGTCCTCTTTTCTGTCATTCAGTACTTCATTTGGAGCAGGAATTGGAACTTTGTTTTGCATCCAAGCCTTAGAAAAGAACATTAAAATATACCCTTACCATAAAACAAATATTTATTTTGTACTAAAAATACCACTATACTTGTTTTACACCATTTGTATACATGTGGTGATATTAATGCTGAACGGTAAAATTCAGGTATTAAAATGTGACCCCAGGGCTGGCAAGATAGCTCAGCAGTCTAAAGCACCTCTCAGGGACCGCGGTTCGATCCCCAGCACCACATGCCATGCCAGCCCCTCCCCCCAGGGTGGGCTGAGCTGACACCCCCCCCCCGCAAAAAAAGAATCCGTCATGTGTAGCGAGACACTGTAATAAATAAATAATTTTTTTAAAAAATGTGACCCCATAATGTCAAAAAAGATAAAATATACCTTAAATATAAAGATAATAATAGAATGATAGGAGGTCATTCTACAGTGTGATCTGCTCAGTTCAACTCGCTGAACCCCTAATGGCAACTCTTAATGACACGGGAACGGAGTGAGGCAGATACATGACTAGACAGAAATTTCTACATGACAAAAACTACAAGGTGTTGCAGTTATTAAGAATCCAGCAATCAGGTACGGTGGCACATGCCTATAATCCCACTGCTTGGGAGCTTGAAGCAGGAAGTTTGCCATAGTTAAAGGCCAGCCTGAACAATATACCAAGACCCTGTCTCAAACAGGGAGAGGGGAAGAGGAGGGAGGGGAGGGAGGGTTAAGAAGGAACATTTTGCTGGGCACGAGTAGCATGACATCTGCAGTTTCAGCATTCAGGAAACTAAGGCAGGAAGACTATCTGTATCTGAGTTCAGAAATTTGAAATCCAGCTTGGGCAACACAGTGAGAACCCCATTTCAAAATAAAAGATGCCACTACCATGGGGCATGCCTTTATTCCTAGCTACTTGGGAGGCTGAGGCAGGAAAGACTTAGTGTAAGGCAGTTCAGGCAATTTTCAATCCTGAGAATAAACATTTTTTAAAAAGGGCTGGGGATGTAGCTCAGCACAATACAGTGAAGTGGGAGGGGAGGGAAGGGAAGAGAAAGAGACAGGGGAAGGAGACAAGAAGGCCTTGTCAGCCTCTATAGCAGGGACACAATGTTGAGGGCACAAGTAAAGCAGAGGGGGCCAAGGAGATAACACAGTAGAATAGGCACTTGCCTGGCAAGTGCAAGGTCCTGAGTTCAGTCCCCAGTACCACCCCAAAAAAGATTTCGGTGGTAAAATTATAGGGTTGGGAAGATAGCTCAGTGGCATAAGTGCCTGCCTGGTAAGCACAAGGTCCCAAGTTCAATCCCCAGTATCACACACACACAAAAAAGATGATGAAACACAAGTAAAGCAGAAGGCTTCCACATTCTCTGCTCTATGCCTTTCTTCTCTCTCCTCTCACAACTTGCAGAATCAATAGGTGAGTAGGGAAGAGGATACAGAGTATTCAAGGCAAATTCAGTAGAACTGCAAGGCAAAAGATAGGTACTAGGCCGAAAAACATGAACATGAAAAGGTTGTGGAAGTGTATACAGTACACAAGCAACTGCAATGTATGAGGCGAGCTGAGAGAACATCAACCCAAGGAACCTACCACAGTCTCTCACTATACAGATTAGTTACTCACCTGCTGGAATTGAGCAGGAATAGGTTTAGCATAAGGGACTTTTTTCTGAGGTACTTTTTTCTGATCTTTTTGCATCACCTCCTCCATTCCCCAGTCTAAACCTGGTATTGTCATTTCAATTTCATTTGATTCATCTTTCCCTACAGCCATAAAGAGAAGTTGTTAGCTCTTTCAGTGAAAGAAGTTATAAGAAATCTTTTGGAAGAATAGAGTTTTAAATACTAAGCACTTCCATAAACATTTCTCAATCTAAATCAGGCTGGCATTTCACCCTAATTTGTTATGAAGAAATAAGTGTAAAAAAATTTTATAAAAAAGAAACTGGTTATGAATGATTTCTCTTACCCATCTGCTCTTGTTCCATAGCTAGTTTTAGTTGTTCTGGTATCCCCATCCCTGGAATTACTGCCAGGCTATTAGGTTCAAGATCATCTACAAATAATAATATACTCATTGTTAACAGAAACTTTATCAAAGTAGTGGCCAATAACATTAGCACTTTATAAAAATGTACCTTATCTTGGGTGATTTATAAATCAAAGGACTATATAACTGAAATTAATTTTATATAACCTTCCCAATACCTAACTCTTTGATAACAGAATATGAGCATTAGAAGGGCAAATGTACAGGCCTTACCATACTCCACTCCATCTTCAGACATTCCAGGCAACAGGTTCAGATTATATCGATCTCGCATTTTATCACCTGGCCGGTTTCGAGTCCAGAATTTGCTGTCCAAATAAAAGTAATAGGAGAGGGAAAACATAGTTTCAGCATTTTTCAGAGCAGTTATTGTACTCTTGGTAAACAAATTTTCACAACGCCTTTTTTCTCAAAATGTAAATTGTGAAAACATTTTGTTTTTTAAAATCAGAAGGCAAAAATAAAATTAGATAAAACTCATATCAAATATTCAGCATTATTTTTGTAACATAAGTATTTGTAAAGCTATATAAAAATGCTTCTAAAAACAAGATGAAATACAATTCAATATGCATTATTTTTGTAACATAAGTATTTGTAAAGCTATATAAAAATGCTTCTAAAAACAAGATGAAATACAATTCAATATGCATCAATAAATGCAAATACATATAATATTTCCTACTACTCCATAAGTACAATAATTCCTTACAGCTTTTCACTATAAAACTTACCTAGAGCCGGGCGTGGTGGCGCAGGCCTGTAATCCCAGCACTCGGGAGGCTGAGGCAGGAGGATTGTTGTGAGTTCGAGACCAGCCTGAGCTACAAAGTGAGCTTAAGGCCAGCCCGAACTGCATAGTGAGACCCTGTCTCAAAAAGACAAAAAAAAAAAAAAAAAAAAAAAACTTACCTAGTATGGTCATTTGAGCCTGAGCAGAGAATATGTCCAAGAGGATGCCAGGCCAGACTCCAGATCATCCCTTCATGGGCCATCTCCATCCCACCCACTTCCTTCTCAACCCTGCAACACCAGAAAGAAGTTTATTTCTTTTAGCCTTAAGACAAAACTATTTTCCCTCCCTTTTAATGAATTCCACATCCAAAACCAGAGGGACTACATTTTCTATTTCAAGCTGAATTTATAGAAATAAAACTTGCAGGCATATGCTGATACAGAAAACAGTAAAAACTCAGAAAAAATGCAAAGTTTTGTCAGATTTGTTTGCTTCATGATGCTTGTTTCATGAAACAGACTCTTTATTGGACTTACCTGAATCAACAGAATGTGGCAAAGGCACACTGCATGACTCAGAGACAAGGTCAGAAAAGATCACTTCCTACCTGAGTCTTTCGGCATAAATTTCCCTGAAAGTTCCCAATAGGGACCAGACAGCATGTTTAAAAAAGCAAATGCCACTGGGAGAAGCTATACAAAGGTGCTCATGTACATAATGCTCAGAAAAGCCTAATCTTCAACTTTTCCCAACCTTGACCATAGAAATTTTCCTAGTTCAGGCCTCAAACACAACAGAGCAGAAATAAGCCATCTCTGCTGTGTCCTGTCCAAATTTCTCAAGCAGAATAAAATGCTTCTTTCATGCCACAGAAAAAATAATTTCGTGTGTGTTACTTCTCTTTAATGAGCTGGAGATCAAGCCCAAGACCTTGTACATACTAAGCGAGCACTTTATCACTGAGCTATACTCCAGCCTTTACATACCCAACATGCCAGAATAATAAAGAACCATCAGATCCTCCACTGGCAAACAATCCTTCGTGAACAGGATGCCAGGCCACAGCTGTAAAATAGTAACACAGGCAAAGAAAATTACTCATGTCTGAGAATTATGTATATAGTCAGTAGTCCCTGGGACAAGAACCGTTTCACAGCCACTGACCTGTGGCTTCTTTCTTATGACCTCGGAACACTTGAAGCTCTTCTTTTAGGTTTCGGATGTCAAAAAGCTTACAGAGATGGTCACGTGATGCTGTGAGTAACCAATTGCCATTGAGGTTTAATTTTACTTCCATGACTGTATTTTTATGAGCATGACTAAAAATGAAACACCAAGAAAGTAAATTGTCAGAACTCAAAACAAGCATCTGTTGATATAATGGCCATTTTAGTATAGTGTGGTCTACAAATAATAAAGCAGGCACCACTATGGGACCATAATTAAAAATACACTTAAAGAAAACAGATCATCAAAATGTCCACTACCTAAACGTCACACTCACTATCCAGCAAAAGTAGCAGCAAAGCTTCAATTGGACAGAAAAGTTTCAGCTGAAGAGCAGGAGAAACACATGAAAGCTATGAAATAATATTCAATAAAGCTCATGAAACTTTTAAAAGGCTCCAAACACAGTGAGTGGTACATGCCTTAAATCCTAGCTAGCTGGGAGGCTGAGGCAGGATTACAGTCAAGTTCAAGGCCAGGCCTACCTGGCAAGACCCTGTCTCAAAATTTATCAGGGGGGTTGATGCCTAGGAAGGCAGTTCAATATTCCCTGGGTTCAATACTCAGTATAAATAAATAAAATAAATTAATAAATAGGCTAGCAAGATAGCTCAGTGGACTAAGCACCTGCTTAGGCAAGTGCAGGGACCAGAGTTCGATCTCTGGCACCACATGCTGGGCAGGTCCAGTGCCCAGGTGTGCTGAGCCAGCCACTGGGACCAGGCATGGTGGTGCATGCCTATAATTCCAGCACTGGGGAGGTGGAAAACAGGAGGCTCACTACAAGTCCAAGTAGTGTAGTGAGACCTTTTACTAAATACATAAATAGAAAATAAAGTATGTATGCATAAGCCAAAGAACTTGATGAACTAAAGACATGATGTCCCAAGGCCCATGCAAAAAAGTATCCAAGGGACACCATTCCCAAGGCACTGTATGTGGCTGTGTCCATGGAGCTGTCCAGGGCAGCACTACTCCAACCAATTTACATGGTGGGTAGTTCACTTCCTGATCCAGTAGCTTGAGCAAAAGAACTGTGTATTCGTATAACTGTCCTTGTTTACAAATAACTCAGAAAAAAAAAAAAAAAAAACTGTATCATGCAGCTATATTTCAACCAAGAACATCAGCCAAACACTGAAAACTGCCACAAAAGTAGAAGGAAGCCTTCTCTACACATAGATCAAGTAGGATGGAGAAGGCTGGGCTACACCTGGTGAGAGGCACAGACATGAGCTCTGTACCATGCCAAAAGGTGTGTTCTCACTCTTTTGGGTCCTCCTTTCCAAGATGATGAAAAAAAAGAAGGAACAAAGGCTGCGCCAAAAAGGGCTACGGTCATGTGCAGCCTATTCACTGAGTACCTAAGGATAAGGCCATTAAGAAATTTGTCATTCGGAACATAGAGGAGGCTGCCACCATCGGGGACATTTCCAAAGCAAGTATCTTCAACGGTTATGTGCTTCCCAAGTTGCATTACTGTGTGACTTCTGCCATTCATAGCAAAGTGGTCAGAAATAGATCTTGTGGAGCCCACAAGGACCAAACTCCTCCATCCCCATTTAGACCTGCTGGTGCTGCCCCATGACCTCCACCAAAGCCCATGTAAAGGGAGCTGGGTCTTAACAGACTGAAGAAAACTCTTGAGAAAGAAATAATAAATTGAATGTTATACCTTAAAAAAAAAGTTGTGTTCTCATGAGAGACAAGACAGATAGTGACACTACCGTGGCAGCCTAGCCAAACATCAAGATTTCACTATGAATTTAGATAAAAGTCATATTTAGCTAAAATAATTTTATAGATCCAAATCTATCTTCTACCTAAATTAATTTCTCAAAAATATGCAGAAGCAAAAAGTTAAACAACATGAACCACTTTTTTTCCCGTGTCCAGGGATCAAGGTGAGGTTCCTATCACTTACAGTGTTGCAAGACTCTGCCCAGTCTTGGGATCCCAGAACTTGATTGGCTGTTGACTATCTTTACTTCCCGAAACAACTAACCCTTTGGTTGGATGCCAGTCTACACATTTCACATCAGCACCATGCCCTGTCGGAAACAAGTTAGGATAAAAAAAAAAACCTCATCAGTCACACACAATTAAAGCAGGACTTTGCAGTTTAAAGCAAAATACAGAAAGAAGTTTTCATCTTAGTGCTCAGTCAATTCAAACTTCTGAATACATTTGGAACATAGCAAGCTCTCTGTCTATGTCAGGAAGCAGAAAAACAGCTCTCTCCTAAATTATGCACAGCTTCTCACCTGCTGGCCAGAAGGGCAGCCAAGACCTCTTGGAAGCTGTACATCTGAAGTCCCCATAAATAAAACTTCATAAACTTTTCATGCTGTTTCTGACTACCCTAATCATTAGATCAAATGTCATCATTCACTTCAGTTTTTCTAATTTGTGGCAGGCCATATACTTTAAATGTAAATCCAGGCTTAAACAACACCACTTTCTAGACATGAAGACAGGAAAAACATTATAGAATGGGTTTACTCATTACTCTAAGTGGGTTTACTGAAGCCCAGGAGAGGGAAAAAAGAAAAAAGACTTATGGCTGATGCACGTATAGGCTAGGGTAATAAAGTTACTAAAAATCACAAACATACAAATCTGAGTGCCACACCGATTCTCCAGGGTATTTTATGAAAGCATTTAAGAAAGCTTCCACTCCTATCATAGACTGAAGTTGGCCTGGGAAAGTTACAGATGGAAAGGGAAGGATGTGGAGCAAGAGAAGCTATGGCAAAAGTAGAAAGGGAAGGAGATAGGTACAAGATGCAGACATGATATCATGTGTAAACACTATTAGTGTATGCATCTTGTCCTCTGAATAACTACTATGAAGACAACAATATGCATTGTATTAATTATTGTAATTGTCCTACTAACCTGTTTTGCAACTCTCATTGCTACTTATTTCTCATTAAAATTAATAAAAAAGAAAGAAAGGGAAGGAGAAGTCTCTGGGCACTGGGACTGATGTGTACCAGGGAGGAAAAATGCACATCTCACACCTGCTAGAGCTTATCTCCACAGCGCCCTACACTGGCAAGCAGAGGGAGAGGTATGTGATCTGGAGGGCATCTGGCAGTGAGAAAAGAAAGCCAGAAGTGCACAACCCACAGCACAGTAAACCCAATGCTTAGGTTTTACCATCAGTAAATAATGGATAGCCAAAAGTATTTGTCTAGAAGGACATTTACTCTGAGTCTGTTTAGTTTCAAATGCCCTCAAGTAGAACACAAATACATTACATTAAGCATATGCAACACAAAAAAATTGCTTCCATTATAAAGGATCCGAAAGATGATTTGATAATGTGATTAAAATGGTCAACTACTAAGTTTATTTTTAAAAACTCAGTGTGTTAACATCACCATAAAAGGCAAACAAATCAAGAAAATGAGCAACTGCATACATATCCCTATATGGAGGAATAAGGCAAGAAGTCAAGATTCAAGCTGTTAAGAAAACAGTATTAAGATGGGAGGTGGGAATTTTATTTTCTAGGGGTTTGTTTTGTCATATCAGAATGAAACCAGGGCCTTTGCACTGAGTTACATCCCAACCTTCCTCCCCACAAGCTGAGCTCAAACTTGTAATCCTCCTGCCTCACCCTCCTAGAGTGCTGGGATAACATGTGTGTGTCACTACACTCATCAGGAGGTAGTATTAAGGTGACTTTTCTTCTTCCATGGTTTTATATTTTCTTCAGAGAAATTAAAACTGGTATCTGAGGGTGCAAAATGAAAACGGCAGTTTTGTTGTTGTGCTGTCTTTAATAAAAAAGAACTGAAGGCCAGGGAGATAGCTCAGTAGAGTAAGTGCTTACCTGGCAAGTGCAGAGTCGAGTTCAATCCCTGGTACCACAAAAAAAAAAAAAAAAAAAAAAAAAAAAAAAAAAAAAAAAAAAAAAAA
>PVKA01013652.1:0-54456 GCA_004027165.1 Ctenomys sociabilis | reverse complement strand
AAACTTATAGGTTTATATCTGGTAATCTGAAAAACTAATTTGCACATATCATCATGTAATACAGCAAACAGTGTTGGATTCCTATTACTTTGTTTAGTGAAATCTTGTATCATATATTATGCTGTTTTCATCTATCACTGTTTTGTATTCTTTAAAAATAATAAAAAGTACAAACAAAAAAAAGACAACAATGTGAAATATAACAAGCATTGTTAAATACCTATCATCTTCTTTTATTTAAATTGTGTGTTGTTTTTAATGTCCTATTATTTTTCTATTTGCTTTACAATAAAATATAAACAAATTGCAAAACAAAGAAAAAGAAAAAGAAATGGTGCTGGAAAAACTGGCTCTCTACATGCTGAAAACTAAAACTTGACCCAGCTCTACCACCACACACTAAGCTAAAGTCAAAATGGATTAAAGATCTAAGCATTAAAAGAGAAACACTTCATCTCCTGGAAGAGAAAGTAGGAGAAACTCTTGAAGACATAGGGGTAGGCAAAGAGTTCATGAAAAACAATCAAATCGCACGTATAATACTTGAAAGAATTAACCAACTGAGACCTCCTCTTATTGAGAAGATTTGCATATCAAAAGAAATTACCAACAAAGTGAAAAAACAACCCACAAATTTTGAAAAAATCTTAACTATTAAACACTCAAAGTTCTACCCTCTAGAATTTATAAAGAAATAAAGAACATTAGGGTCCCAAAATTTAAAGACCCAACCCAGAAATGGGCATCTGAGATGAACACACACTTCTCAGAGGATAAAATTAAATAAGTGAATAAATATAAGAAAAATGCTGCACATCACTAGACATCCGTGAAATGCAAATTAAAACAACACTGAGATACTATCTCACTCCAGAAATAAAGACTTTCATAGACAAAACAACCAACAACAAATGTTGTAGAGGCTGTGGAGAAGAAGGAATCCTTCTCCACTGCTGGTGGGAATATAAACTGGTGCGACGATTATGGAAATAAGTGTGGAGACTCCTTGAAAAACTAGGACTGGAAATCCAATTCAAGCCAGCTATACTCCTACTAGGAATTTTCCCGGAAACTGAAAATGTCCTATCATAGTGATAAATGTATATCCATGTTTATAACAGCACAATTTATGATAGCCAAATCGTGGAATCAACCAAGATGCCCATCACCTGAGGAATGGATGAAAAGGACATGGTATCTTTATACAATGGAATATACTCATTTATCATGGAATTTATTATTCTTTATAGCTGAGTATACTCAGCTATAAAGAATGATAAACTTGAAGCATTTATATTTAAGTGGATGCCATTTGAAGATATGCTCATAAGCGAAATAAACCAGACCCACATGTGTAAATATCGTATAGTCTCCCTACTATAAGAACGCAAAAGAAATACAAATAGAAAAGCATAACGCAATTAAAAGGAAAGTGAGAATCTGAGGATTAGACCACAAAGAGAGGGCAATGAGAAAAGCTAAGAAACATGATAGGGGGAAAGCCGTACATTTATACATACAAGATGGGCAAGGCAATGACCCTGAGAACTATCAGCAGGTTGTTTTTTTGTTTTTTTTTTTTTTTTGTCTTTTTGAGACAGGGTCTCACTATGCAGTTCAGGCTGGCCTTAAGCTCACTTTGTAGCTCAGGCTGGTCTCGAACTCACAACAATCCTCCTGCCTCAGCCTCCCAAGTGCTGGGATTACAGGCATGCGCCACCATGCCTGGCTTTTTTTTTTTTTTTTTTTTGTCTTTTTGCAGCAGGTTGTTGAATCTAGCAGTTACTTGGTGGGATTCTCACCCTGACTAACTAACTATATATGTTGATACCTGTAAACTGAGTGACTGCACTAAGACAGCAATGTGTAACAGTAGGGTCATGTTGGAATGCCTGACATTCTGAATACGTACTGCTTGCCATGACACACCAATTATTGCCATACTGTCTCTGAAGTAAATGTTTTTTTAAAAAGGGTAATAAATGGAAAAAAGAGATGAGAAAAGAAATGTCACAGGACTGTCCTGCTACAATGACGTATATGACGTCATTGTACAATGACGCTGGGTTTCTAGATTTCTGTGTCAAAATACGTAATTGTTTTTTCCTAATTTTTTAATATTTTTTTAATTTTTTCCATATTCTATACAAGCTTAACATATCAATACTTGATGGACAATACATGTTACATCTTATGCCTAATATGTTTGATATTCAGACAGATAGTGAGGTTAAACCAAAATGCATTATTACCCTACAACCCAACTGCTGATGGGTAATGATAAGCTTCTCTTCTAGAGGGTTAACAACCTAAGTTCACAGATCAAAAATTAGAGAAAAGGAAGGACTGTAAGGTCAGCCAACATTTTGGCCCTATCCTTTCAAGGTCAGTGAAGACTCAGAAAATAGGAAAAAAATGTACTGTAATGTACATTTTAACTCAGTTGTGTCCTAAATTTTCTGATCAAGGAGATTATGGAGCCATAGAGGAATGTGATCAATCATATAGAGTGTGCCTAAGGAGAGTCACATGGATAGAAAACATTCTCTCAGGCTTTCACAGAGAGCAAACTGGTCAAGCAATAGCCATGATTCATGCACATGGCTGACACTGACAAAGGATCTACAAAGTGTGGTACAGGATTTCAAGATACTTACCTTGTCAAATAAAAAGTCAATATTCTTGTCATATAGGTCTTGTTTTATCTTGGTCTAAACCATCCAGCAGAAAAACATGAAAACGAGGCATGAAAAGTGAGGCCATGCTAATATGCCGAGCTGTGGAAGGCTCAAGTCAACAACTTCAGACATCGCCAGTCCTGTGGATAACCCACTACTATTGTGGACTACTGGACTGTATTGGAATATTTTGGTGAATTCATTAACCTATAATATGTGGATGGCTATGGAACACTCATGTGTGACAAAACTAAACAATAAAAGGAGATATAAATGGAGGACCATTTTGTATCTGTATATATAAAATAGGATAGACATATAGCTACTTTCACTTAATTCAATAAGAATAAGAATTTATGCTAACAGTGTTTGGACAGGATATCATGTCTACATCTTCTGTTATGAATGACTACTACAAAGATAATATGCAATGTATTAATTGCTGTAACTCTCCTACCAACATGTTTTGAAACTCATTGCAATTTTTTTCTCAATAAAATTAATAAAAAAAGAAAAGGAAAAAAGAGGAATAAACTGACATCGAAACATTATTAGCAACTACTTTTTCAATGAAGAGCTTAGAAGAAATATATACACCTGGACTCTTAAAGTTGAACCAAAAGAAATAAAAACCCTAAGTAATCAAATATAATCAAATATCAGACAAAATGGTTAAAGAATTAAAAAAAAAAAAAAACTAAATAGATATTTCTCAGAAAAAGGAGTAGAAATGGCCAATAAGCATATAGAAAATATGTATAATATTGCCGACTCATAGGAAAAGGCAAATTAAAACAATAAGACTCTACACCTTACTCTAGAAAAAATGGCCACCACCAAGAAATCAAGTAATTACAAATGCTGGGAAGACTGTGGGGAAGACAGAAACCTTTGAACATTGTTGGTAGCAATGAAAACTAGCACAGTCATTATGGAACTCAAATGGAGATTTCCTCAAGAAAATAAAACTAGAAATTACATAGGACCCAGCTACTCACCTTCTGGGTACCTCCACAAAGAGATAAAGATTACATACATTACAGTGATGTAAGCATACCCAGCTTTGTAGCTGCACAGTTCATAATAGTTAAATTCATCAACAGATGAACAGATATTTTAAAATACGATATACAGCAGGCAAAACAACCTGCTTCACTACAGCGCAGTGGCCAGGATTGAATACTGGTCTGTCATGCCGGCCCCACCCATGGGGCATGCTGAGACGGTGACTGAGACTGGGCATGGTGACACATGTCTGTAATCCCAGCACTTGGGAGGCTGACAACTGGAGAAATACAAACTGGATGTACATAGTGAGACCCTATAGGCCCTGTCCTAAACACAGGAGAGAGACAGAGAGAAATTAAGAAAAGAAGAAAATACATATGGTACAGTGGTACTTTGGTTCACAAACTCTTTCATTTGCTAACAATTTGGTTCACAAACAAAAGAATTTGGCAAAATTTAGTTTTTGTTTGCAACTCTACATCAAATTACAAAAACGACTGTGGCCACCTTTCCCATATAAACACAAACGTGCCTATCTTTTTCAAAATCATGGAAAAATAAATGGAACTGAGGTACCACTGTATTTATACGCAATGGATTACTAAAGAAAGAAAATCTGAGTAATTTGTAGAAAAATAGATCATAATTTTAAGTGAAATAAATCAAACACACAAGCTTAAATATCATATGGTTTCTCTTATACGAAAAACTCAAAATATAAATGATGAGCAAAATAAAAGGCAGATAATATAGAGCAGGAAAACAGTGCTCTATCAAACGGATGAGAGAAGCAAGAGATGCACAGAAGGAGAGGTGGGAAAGGGGATGAAAAGAGCACAGACGTTTCATACGTGTACCAACTGGGCACAAGCAATGTCATCATCATATACTGTAAATAGGTCCTAATAAAAAAAATAAAACTTTGGAAGAAAACAAGAGAAATGCAGCCAAAATTACTTCATCTTGAAATTTCACAAAAGCACTTGCAGAGTGAAAGTATCCATAAATTACAAGAGACAAACACAATATTATAGGAGAGGCTCACATTAAAAACACTTGAGGGAAAACAATCTCATTTGACACACTCAAAACTGCTTGTATCCTATACATCAGCTTTACTGCCTCAAAAATTAAATTTATCAATTGTAAAATCTCCCAATGTGGTTTGTAGATATTGAAAAAAAAAAAAAAAAATACAGCCAAAAAAAAAAAAAAATCAGCTAATTTTTTACAAATGGAATCTATTCCAATTTGTGTCTTTTAGGACTTTATAGGTTCACTGCCCTGAAAGAGAGCTGGGAACAAAGAAAGTCTTATGTCTCTGAGGATAATAAATGCATTTTTAGACCAATACACTGACAGTGTATAACATCTTTGCCATCTTGCCATTATTTTTTATATTGTCATCAATTTCAATTTCTATTTGACAATATAAAACAAAAAGGCAGCAAGAATATATATATTCCAGAGAACTGCAGGCCCGCCACCCTAGAGAGACCTTTCCCAGCGTTCTCCGGTCCTGCCCCACGGCCCCAGACCCAGCACAGCCCACCGGGTGAGAACTCTAGGCCCGCCTCGAAAGAGAGACCTTTCCCAGCATTCTCTGGTCCTGCCCCACTAATTCAGATCCGACACAGCTCGCCCTGTGAGTGAGAACTCCAGGGCCGGAACACTACAGAGACCTTTCCCAGCGTCTTCCAGTTTTGCCCCGTGGCCCCAGACCCAACACAGCCAGCCCGGTGAGTCAGAACAGCCACCACCCTTTTGGAAGCCCAGCAGACCTGTTAAAGCCCAGGCCCTACACTCCACAAACTCTTCAATGAAATTGAAATGGAAACAGTTCTCCAAAATCATTCCTGGAGACAAGATTTATACTGATACCAAAACCAGGAAAAGACACAACTACAAAAGAGAACTACAGGCCAGTCTCATTCATGAACACAGATGCAAAAATCCTCAATAAAATCCTAGCAAACAGAATACAGCAAATCAAGAAGATCTGCTGGTACACCATGACCAGATAGGATTCACCCCAGAGATGCAAGGATGGTTCAATATTCACAAATCCCTAAATGTAATACACTATATCAACAGAGCGAAAAACTAAAAACCACATGATCCTCTCAATTGATGCAGGAAAGGCGTTTGACAAAGTCCAACACTCATTCATGTTCAAAATCCTTCAGAAAACTGGAATAGGCCTCTACTTCAATGTGATAAAAGCGATCTATGACAACCCAAAGGCTAATATAATTCTAAACGGGGGACTGAGGGGAGTGTTTCCGCCGTGATAGAGCAGCCAAAGCGCAAGGGCCCAGAGTTGCCACTGGTTCCAGTCAAGCGGCAGCGTCATGAGTTGCAGCTGGGAGCGGCAGGCTCAGGCCCGGGAGCAGGGCAGCAGCAGGCAGCCCCGGGAGCTTGGCTGCAAGAAGGACCTCCAAGATGTCCCTCCCTTCAAGCCCCAATCATGCTGCTCTCAGGACATGAAGGAGAAGTGTACTGCTGCAAGTTTCACCGCAATGGCTCTACTTTAGTATCTGCAGGATTTGATCGACTGATATTGCTGTGGACTGTCTATGGTGACTGTGATAATTATGCCACACTGAAAGGACATAGTGGAGCAGTGATGGAGCTCCACTATAATACAGATGGCAGTATGCTCTTCTCCGCATCCACAGATAAAACTGTGGCAGTATGGGATAGTGAAACAGGCAAGAGGGTTAAAAGGCTGAAGGGACATATTTCCTTTGTAAATTCCTGTTATCCAGCCAGGAGGGGGCCCCAGCATGTCTGCACAGTCAGTGATGATGGTGCAGTTAAGCTTTGGGACATCCAGAAGAAAGCAGCCATCCAGACCTTTCAAAACACATACCAGGTGTTAGCTGTGACTTTTAATGACACAAGCGATCAGATTATTTCTGGTGGAATAGACAATGATATCAAAGTCTGGGACCTACGCCAAAACAAGCTAACTTACACCATGAGAGGCCATGCAGATTCGGTTACTGGTACAAGTTTAAGTTCTGAAGGTTCTTACCTCTTGTCCAATGCAATGGATAATACAGTGCGTGTCTGGGATGTCCGACCATTTGCCCCTAAAGAGAGATGTGTGAAGATATTTCAGGGAAATGTGCACAACTTTCAAAAGAATCTCCTGAGGTGTTCTTGGTCAGCGGATAGGAGCAAAATAGCAGCTGGCTCAACCGACAGGTTTATGTATGTGGGGGACACCACAAGCAGAAGAATACTGTATAAGCTGCCTGGCCATGCTGGCTCCATCAACAAAGGGGCTTTTCATCCCAAAGAGCACATCATTCTCTCAGCATCCAGTGACAAGAGACTGTACATGGGGGAGATTCAGTGAAAAAGCCTGATGGAAGACTCTGAGTCTACATGACCTGGAAACTTTGGGCTGCCTAATTGGCATCAAATGGTGCCCAGGCTCTTCTGCCTTCCAATGACCATGACTAGCAAAAAATAAGAGCTGGTAGCAGTATTCCAGCAACTGCTTATCCCATCCCAGGATGATTGAGGCTCCCAGTGGCCTATAGCACCACCTGCCAGACTTCAGGGACCTGCTTCTCCTTGGTTTTGATTTTAATGAGATTTCTTCAAATGAACAAGACATTTATTTTTCCTCAGTTTTCTGTATTCTAATCCCAGCCAAAGAAGGGAAATATCAACTAAAGTTTGTTGGTTTGTTTTGTTTTCAATTTAGTACCTGGCTTGTGTGATGTTTTCGTCTGGTTTCCCAGTCATTTTGTATTAAAAACCAAATAGATGCCTTTTTGTAAAAAAAAAAAAAAAATTCTAAATGGGGAAAAACTGAAATCTTTTACTTTTAGATCTGGTACAAGACAAGGATGTCCTCTATCACCCCTCCTATTAAATATAGTTTTGGAATCATTAGCTACAGCTATAAGACAAGAGGGAGACATAAAAGGAATAAGAAAAGGTAAAGAAGAAGTTAAATTACCATTATTTGCAGATGATGTGATACTTTACTTGGAAAATCCAAAAAAATCCACCAAGAAGCTACTAGAATTGATACACAAATTCAGCAGCATAGCAGGACATAAAGTCAATACTCAAAAGTCAATAGCATTTCTCTACACAGATAATAAACACACTGAGAGGGAAACTATAGAAACAATACCTTTTATAATAGCACTGCAGAAAATGAAATATCTTGGAATTCATCTAACTACAGAAGTTAAAGATCTCTTCACAGAAAATTATAGTACTCTGAAAAAAGAGATCCTAGAGGATTTCAGAAAATGGACAGATATACCCTACTGCTGAATAGGAAGAACCAACATTGTGAAGATGGCCATACTCCCAAAACTGTCATACAGATTCAATGCAATTCCTATTAAACTACCAACAAAATACCAGCTAGAAATAGAGAAATTATTTTCACAATTTGTTTGGAACCAGAAAAGACCTAGAATAGCAAAGGCAATCCTGGCCAACAAACACAAGTCAGGAGGCATTATAATTCCTGACTTGAAATTATACTACAAAGGTACTGTGATAAAATCAGCATGGTATTGGCAACAAAATAGACCTGAGGATCAATGGAATAGACTAGAAGATGCAGAGGCCCCTAAAAACACACTCAACCACTTGCTCTTCAACAGAGGGGCCAAACACACTCACTAGAAGAAAGATAGCCTCTTTAACAAATGGTGCTGGAAAAATTGGCTCTCCACATATCGAAAACTAAAACTTGACCCACGTCTATCACCATGCACACAGCTAAAGTCAAAAAACATCAAAGATCTTAACATTAAAACAGAGACACTCAATCTCCTGGAAGAGAAATAGGAGAAACTCTTGAAGACATGGGGGTAGGCAAAGAGTTCATGAACAAACATATATTTGCACAGGAAACACTTGAAAGAATTAACAACTGAGACTACCTGTTATCGAGAAGTTTGTGCATGTCAAAAGAAATTACCATCAAAGTGAAAAGAAAAATCCTAACTCACAAAAACTCAGACAAGGGTCTGAGAATTTATAAAGAACTAAAAACTATCAGGATCTCTAAATTTAAAGACCCAGTCCAGAAATGGGCATCCGAGATGAACATACACTTCTCAGAGGATGAAATTAAAGAAGCGAATAAATATATGAAAAAATGCTCCACATTACTAGTCATCCGTGAAATGCAAATTAAAACACTGAGACACCATCTCACTCCAGAAAGAATGGCTATCATAAACAAATCAACCAACAACAAATGTTGATGAGGTTGTGGGGAAAAGGGAACCCTTTTTCACTGCTGGTGGGAATGTAGACTGGTGCAACCATTATGGAAATCAGTGTGGAGACTCCTTAAGAAACTAGGACTGGAAATCCAATTCAAGCCAGCTATACCCTACTGGGAATTTTCCCAGAAGAACTGAAAACATCTTATCATAGGGATATATGTGTACCTATGTTTATAGCAGCACAACTTATGATAGCCAAATCTTGGAAACAACCAAGATGCCGATCATATGAGGAATGGTTTAAAAATATGGTATTTTTATACAATGGAGTACTACTCTACTGTAAAGAATGATAAACTCGAAGCCTTCATATTAAAGTGGATGCCATTGGAAGACATACTTAAAAGCAAAATAAACCAGACCCACATGTGCAAATATTGTATAGTCTCCCTAATATAACTCAAAAGAAGAACTGCAAATAGAAATGTATAACGCAATTAAAAGGAAAAGTGAGAACTTGAGGATTGGACAAAGAGGAGAGGGCAAGGAGAATCGCTGAGAAACATGACAGAGACAAGACCATTCATTTATACACACAAGATGGGTAAGACAATGATCCTGAGAAACATCAGGAGATTTTTTAAACTAGCAGTTAAGTGGTAGGATTCTCACCCTGACGTAACTATATATGCTGATACCTGTAAAGCAAGCAACTACTCTGAATTTAATAAAGTGTTAATAGGAATGTCACACTCCAAAGGCCTGCCATTCTAGTCTTCTAAATATGTACTTCTTGTCATGACATACCAGCTATTACTATACTGCCCTTTTTTAAAGGGTGGTAAATGAAAAAAAAGACAAAAAAGTCACAAGACAGTCATGCTACAATGGTACTATGTTATATATGATGGATTTCTAAGTATCTATGCAAATATATGTAAGTGTTCATTCCTATTTTTTTAAAAAAATTTTCCTTCTTCATATGCAGTATGGATTTAGAGTTTAGTATCTCAATACTTGATGAAAAATACATGTTCCATGTTATGCCTATGATGTCTGATATTTAGACTAATAGTGTGGGTAAACTGAACTGCATATGTTGCAGGGCAATAATAAACTTCTCTTCTGGAGGGTTAACAACCTAAGTTTGCAGATCAAAAATTGGAGAAAAAGAAAAACTGCAAGGTCAGCCAACATTTTGGCCCTAGCCTTTCAAGGTCAGTGAAGACTCAGGACATGGGAGAATTTGTAATGTAACATCATGTAACTTCAGTAGTGCCCCAAATTTTCTGATCCAGGAGATTATGGGGCCACAGAGGAATGCGATCGATGATGTATAGTGTGCCTAAGGAGAGTCACATGGAGGGAAAACTTTCTCTCAGGCTTCCACAGAGAGAAAACTGATCAAGCAATGTCCATGACTCATCCACAAGGTTGACACTGACAATGGATCTACAAGAAGTGGTACAGGGTTACAGGATAAACCTTGAGGGTACCTGACTGATCTTATCTAATACAAAAGTTACATTTTTTGTTAAATAGGTCTTACTTTAGCGTGGTCTTAACCATCCAGCAGAAAAGTATAAAAATGGAGGTATATAAAGTTATATTAACATAATGAGCTGTGAATGGCTCAAGTCAACAACTTCTGTGGATAACCCACTTCTATTGTGGACTGCTGATCTATGTTGGATTGTTTTATTTAAAAAAAAAATATATATATATATATATGTATATATATATACATATATATACACACACACACACACACAGACACATATATAAAAAATTAGCCATCCATGTTTTGAAAATCTGTAACATATGTATCGTTGTATGTTACCCTGTTTATGTCATTTGTTCTCTTTGTTTTTGTTTCTATTTTTCACTCTTCAACTTAAAATACAAATAAATAAATTAAAACTAATGATAACAAGAAAAAAAAAATATTTAAATTCCAAATTCACCAGTTTCTAAAAGGGTCAGAAAAAAGTAAAAGCATCACTGTATAAAAATGCTTGGGCGAGTGATGCAGCTCAGTGGCAGAGTACCTGCCTAGTAAGTGCAAAATCTTCAGTTCCATCCCAGGTACCAAAATAAAAGGTACCATTAGACGCCCTTTGTCCAAGAGCAAACATCACCACACAGCATTTGACAAGAGTAACAGCAGTTCCAAAATGGAACAGAAATATCTTGACCTGAGCAGGACAGAGGATGAAAGACAAAGCTCTAGAAACCCAAAGTTCTAAAATTAAGGAGCTGTCAGCCAGGTGTAGTAGTCACAGTGTAATCCCAGTCTAAAGGAAGGTGAGACCAGAGGATTCCAAGTTCAATCTAGGCTTGGCAATATAGTGAGACCCTGTTTGGAAATTCAAAGAAAAGGTTTGTAAATGCATGTCAGTATAACCTTTCTGGATTCAGTCCTTACTGTTACAAATAAACAAGCAGTCAATCATAGAGAATTAGACTAAATGTCTCTTAAATTACCTGAAAGGCCATAAAGTTTATGTTTCATTTATTTTTAGCGGTCATCAATGGATGGTATTATTTAAAGAGATCTTTTAATAAAAATCTTGATTATACACTTCATGTGTCACTTGAAATACAAGAGCTGGCTCTATACAGAGATAAGCTAGTTTTCCCCTCAGACTCTACCAGACACCTTTTGCCTCAGGGCAAAGCCAGAAAAGCAACAGTAGCAACAGGATCCCTGAATAAATGTGTTCCCCATTATTCTGGAAGCTTTTGGAGAGCTCTGAGACATAGTTCACAAGCTTCTCAGAAAGATTCGTAGAATCAAGCTTCCTGAGATCACATTAGCAGATAAACTCTAGTCAGATCAGTCTCCACTTTTTGAGAAGAAAAGCTTTGCTTTAGCCTTCAGAGAAACTTATACTAACACAGAGCTATGTAGAAAAGGAAATAAAGTACAAAAGAGTAAATGCCTTTGTACTCAGCCACAGATGTCAAAGGGTTGTTAGGCACAAGAAACGTCTGCTGTCCACACATCCTGTCTTCAATTCAAATGAAAGGTACTGCTGAGCATCATCTAACAATCAGGCCGGCGGTATAGCTCAGCGGACTAAGCACTTGCTTAGGTAAGCACAGGGACCAGTGTTCGATCCTTGGTTCCCCAAGCCGTGATGGCCCCGCCTTCGGGTGCGCTGAGCCAGTAATGCAATCTGGGTATGGTGGCGCGCGCCTGTAATCCCAGCACATGGGAGGCAAAAAGCAGGAAGATCACTATGAATGTGGGCTGCATGCATAGTGAGACCCTGCACCAAAAAAGCAAAGGTCTAAAGCGCCTCTCAGAGACCGCGGTTCGAGCCCCAGCACCAAATGCCATGCCAGCCCCTCCCCCCAAGGAGGGCTGAGCTGACGCCCCCACCCCGCAAAAAAAGAATCCGTGATGTGTAGCAAGGCACTGTAATAAATAAATGAATTTTTAAAAAATCACGCACTAAGTATATATGCTGGGTCCAGACAGACACTGTGAACAAGACAATCCAATCCTTCTGGAGAAAAAAAAAAAAAAGAGATGGATGCATGGATGCATGGATAGAGAGAGGAATATAAATAAATATATTTTAGTAATGGAATATGAAAAAATATTCTTAAAAAATATGAAAACAAGGTGTAAACAGCAGACAGAATAGAGAAGATTGGCTGGTTCACACATTTCCTGAGGGCCCGAGGTGAAACCGCAAACCCCAATCTTCCCACAACTAGAATGCTTGGATTGTCCCTCACATTGAGACAGCTTCGTCTCCTTGCAACCCAGTCTCACTTTTGCTTTATTTTGCTAATCAGAGTACATATATTTTATTTGAAATAGAAAGGATTTTAAGACCTACCTGATCATCAGAATTAGCAATAGAACAAATCTACCAAAATTAACCCTCTTTAAGAAATAAAACCATAAAATGTACAATATTTGCCTGATATAACAGTAGGAAGAGGACAGAGATAATAAAAAAGAAAAAGAGAATGTAATGTTTGAGCTGCATATCCACCTAATAAACCAGTAGAAGATGAAAATATGTAGAACATCAAAATACATATAAAGACTGCTTTATTCTATTTTACTTTATATGAAATTAATGTGCTAAAGAGACCTTAAGAGACATGTTTCAAAATTAATTTTCTCCAATTTTTGTGGGGACGTTTCACCTCAGGAACACTGGGATGAAAGTGGGTGGTAAGAAATTTAACAATATATTTTAACAATTCTACTTATTGTTATTTCCTTATAAAATTGTTATTAATAAAGAAAAGCGAGAACATAATCTCTCATAGAAATCCTCCTCTTGTTGTAATGAAATTAATATTCTAGGGTTCTAAAACCAAAAACATTTTTAAAATTTGGATAAAAAAGTCAACTTCATAGGGATGGCCAAATAGCTCAGCAGGTTAGAGCACCTGCAAGCAAGCACAGGGGCTGGAGTTCAATCCCCAGGCCTGCTGTGCTGGCTCCGCCACCACCACCGCCACCACCACCGGGGCACGCTGAGGTAGCAATTGAGACTGGGTGTGGTGGTACATGCCTGTAATCCCAGCTCTTGGGAGGCTGCGAACAGGATCACTGTGAGTCTAATCTAGTAGTGACACCCTGAACACACTGTGGACCCTTCCCTAAAATACAATAACAAAAGTCAACTTCATGAGATAAGATTCTGACTGGCCAAAATAGGGTGATTTATAGCTTAACCTTCAGTAGAACAATATCATCCATAGATGAAATATCTTAAAATCTATGAGCTTGTACTCATACACACTTTTTAAAAACATTAAATAAAGGGAGGAAAAAGAACAATGTATTTATCCTGTTTCCTATATAAACACCAATGCTGGATAACCAAATGGTAAGTGAGGGAGAGTTTCTTTTTATAGAAATACTCCAGCTAATAAAAGAAGAAAAACGATACAATTAAAACATCACCATTGCTACAACTCACAAAGAAATAATGAAACTAAACAATGAGTATCTATAGCTACCACCATCATAAATAGAAAAGCGACATACATGATGCATCTCTGGATGAAAAAATATACTAAACCCTATAGTCACAGAACAAAAACAAAATAAAACCACCCGAATGTGAACAAATCCCCAGAACTACCTCTGAACAAGAAACATTATAGTACATGTAAGAAAGCAGCCAGTAAAATCCAGAATGTAGAAAACTCTGCAGCCCACATCATCCGTATGTCTCAATACCTAAACTGAAAGAAAGAAAAGAGGTAGGAAAGGAATAAAAAGGGACCATTCTTAGTTTAAGACACCTGAAAGGAAAACACACACACACACACACACACACACACACACACACACAGAGCAAAACTATATTATGGTATTTAGCGATACAAAGATGATAATGAAATGTAAGTAAATGATTACTACAGTAAGTCAGGATAGTCAGGAAATAGGACATTTATGCCTAGGAATGGCAATAAAAGTCCTACTGTTTGGGCGGGGGAGATGGCTCAGTGGAATAAGTGCTTCCTTGGCAAGCACACGGGCCTGAGTTCAATCTCTGGTTCCGGAAAAAAAAAAAAAAGTCCTACTTTTTGACTTGCAACATGACTACAAGCGTATTTATATGCAAAGGTACAAATGTTTTAAGTTTATCTGAATGTACTAATTTAAAGTGCAGATCTTTATCATCACTCGGACCTGCTAATTCAGTACTCTTAATTCTAGGGACAGGTTTCAGACATTTGAATTTTTGGTTAAATTCTACCTAATGACTTAAACAAGAAAAAACAGTATTCAGCTTTTAATGAGCTTATAAACAACCAAAAAAGCTATTATCTCAAAATGAGACTCATAGATGGTTTACAGTGATTAGATTTACCACAGCAACACAGAGACATGTTTAATTATAAGATTTTAAATAAATTTCTATGGCAATTTTTTTTTTAACTATCAAGAATATTGCAGAGTTAACGCAGTATAACCTAGTGCCACTAAGATTTTCCTAAGTCTTACTTTAGATGTTATTTCCACCCCAGGTAAACAAGCAGTCTTTCATATGCTCAAACACTGGAATTGCTGGTTGGTGCCCTACCAGCTGTTAAGGCACTCTCCTCTTCTCACCCTATTCATATCCTATTAATGTTGCCCTCCATTTTCCCACCAGAATGACCATCCCACAAAAAATGAGGACCTTTCTCTGGTGAGCAGTCTTCAACAGTATGACAGTGCCTAGAAGACAAGATATAAACCCATTTGTGTGGCAGGTGAGACAGATTCAACCTCATCTTTCACACCGAAGTTCAACAACACTTAACATGCTGCTGTTGTTTACCAAGCAGGTCTTTATTCATGGGATATTCTCCCAGCCAACCAGCCAGCTCTTTCCAGACTCTGGTTCATAACAAGAAAACTCCTACTTGGTCTTCAAAACTCAATTCAGGGGCCAGGGAGATGGCTCAGTAGAAAAAATTCTTCCCTGGCAAGAGCAAGGGCCCAAGTTCAATCCCCAGTTCCACCAAAAAAAAAAAAAAAACCTCAATTCATGCACTACTTCCCTTAACTGGTGTTCCTATAATACTGTAAATATGCTCCCATAAAAGTATTTATCTTATGTTATAAAAATTATTATTTGCATGTCTGAAGTTTCTTCAAGTCACAGAATATATCTTTTTAACTGTATTTTGTCAGTAAACTAATGTTCCAGAGTGTTTGACAATTCATTTTTATAATATTAGTAGTATGATAAAATTATATTAGACCAAGTAACTTCTGATAAGCAATAAACTAAAGGATCACAGGCAACCACTTACTGAAATATTTAATTAAACACATCAAAATTTCTTGCTATCCCTTACCTCCTTCAGAAGTTCAACACTGTGTTCTATCAGTTGAATTAAAGATGAGCATTCACCAGTTATCTTTAAGCTGACTTCACAGACACACAACAACTGAAGTGTCAGCTGGGTAAGCTGAATTTTCCAGAAAACAGGATGATGTAAAAGGCTTAAGTATACTTCCTTGATAAATAGCATTGCTTCTGTTGTCTGTACCATGTCTTTCATCTGTTTAATAAAGCCATTATATTATATTAAATCATATTACATATTATACTATACTAATATACAAATGATAAGATAATTTAAAGCTATACAAGAAGTTTTGTACAAAGTAATTTTCTCTAATCCTAGGAAGAAAAGCTGAAAGGAGATGGAACAAGTTATGTAACAATAAAACAGAAAATTCTGTTTTTCTTGCTAACCAAAAATACAATTCCCTTCTTCTTTTTCCCTGAATGCAGATGTCTTAAAACAAACTGAGGGCAAGGAGATAGCTCAGTAGAATAAGCGCTTGCCTGGCAAGCTCAAGGTCCTAAATTCAGTCCTCAGTACTGCAAAAAAAAAAAAACAAACAAAACTATATGACAGTGCAAATGGATGTGAGGAAAAGTGTTGAGGAAAATTAATTAAGAACTGGTTGTAATTCTCCTTCCTACAGTTCCAATAGAGATACCCGGGTCAGGATTTTATTCTAATGTACAGGTAAATGCTCATCTGTAACATATTTGCTCAAACAGCCTGAATGGACAGCATCAAACAGTTCAACTCTTAGAAGATGTAATAAAAGACCATATTCAAACAAAAGTGTATCTTCTCAACAGGCTGTGTTATACAGGAAAGACATAGGTGCTCTTTAAAATTCCAATTCTATTCAACCCAACAATTTTGATCAAAATTCTGGATTTGGTATTAAGAGTATGATCCTGCTCACAGACACATTTTGCATTTCCTAGAGATCACAAAGAGAAGGGAGAAAGATGAGGGGAAAGAATGAATGTAGAAAAGAAAACAAAGCAAGGGATGATTCAGATGGGCCTTTTTAAACCTTGTTTCAGTATGAGAAGAATAGAGACCAATGGGTAATTTTTAAATGAAGGTCAACAGAAGTATCTGGTAAAAACTGGTTGCCTTACAAAATAAATGTCTTTATTACCAAAACATCCAATTAGTTATTGAATGTCACCTATCAGAGGGTATATAAAAATATTTGTAATAACTGGAAACTGGATTGGACCACCTGTAAGATCTCATCCAACTCTCGGTTTCTTTATTTTAATAAAAGCTGATGTGTTACAGTGACTAAATGAATTTATGTCACTAGTTTCTAATGAATTTTTCTCATGTCTCAGTTATATTAACACATAAATTTCCAGAAATATTACAAAGTTCGATTCTGCTAGTATATAAGTTTTCCATGCAGAAGAATGCAAATATTTAACAATGAATACAGAACAAGGTAACATGGGCATGGTGTAAATCAACATTCAAGATTTTCTGCCTACACAGTGCTCTGTTGATTACACAAAACAAAAGCTTTAGGAAAGCACAAGAGAATTCATTTTAATTAATTTTTCTCTGCCTTGATTACAGAAAAGCCTATTTATGAGTCACAAAGGAAAGATTCACTCTAGCCTCTTCATGCTAACAAAAACTCAAAAACAGGTCATCTGTGAGTTAAGTGATCACTTTGAAATGTATTCACAAATTCCCTTTTATTAGGAAAGCAGCATGGTGCTCAGATTCCAGGCAAATAGCTAACGTAGTTGTGGGACGGAATACCTGATAAATGTATCACTACACTAAAATCACAACACAGCGGCAATTCAAAATTTTTTAATCTGTGTTTATAAACATTAGCTCAAATTTCTTCCTCCCCTAAACCCTGTCAGCATTTTAAACTAAATTATACTATACTAATATACAAATGATAAGATAATTTAAAGCTATACAAGAAGTTTTGAACAAAATAATATTCTCTAATCCTATGAGGAAAAGCTGAAAGGAGATAGAACAAGTTATGTAACAATAAAATAGACAATTTACTTTTAAAGTAAATTCTATGCCTATGTTAGCCACCTCTCATCCATCTACTTTCAGTAATGACTTTAAATACTTTTTTCAACTTGTTCATTATACTGTAGGCTTCTCAAGAAGAGGATCCATCAGGTGTCACTCCTGTCAGAAAGGAATAGGTAGAAACTCTACTCTACCCTCAGCTCACTAAGCTTAGCATTCTCAGAGCTGTGCTGAAGAACAACATTTTAAATTTTTTCAAAAAATTATTTTTTAACTTGCATATTTCCCAGTATGCAGTCTAAGGAAAAGTGTAATTCAAAAACCTTTCTCCTAATAACTCTTTCTTACATAAAGTGGATTTTCATTCCTACTAATCCAAACATGGAGTGAATTGGTTTATATTTGTGAATTTAGTTAGTATATATTAATGTTAAGTCTAGATTTAGTTTATTATCTTCTCCAAAAGATTGCAAGCATTTCTAGCACCAGGATTGTCTGAGTTCACCAAATCACATAGAATCTAGACCCACTGTATGTATGAAAATAATCAACACCTTCTGGTGCCAATATGTTAGGGAAGAGATAAAAGGCCTTACCTGCAAACATGGAATCATGTCGCAACACAGCTGAAGTATCTGTTGTTCTAATACTGACGGTTGTGCTCTATCACAGAGAACCCGAGGTTGAAGTAGCACTTTGAGCAATGGTAGTCGAAGGTGAGCATATTCTTGTAATTGAGAGGGTTCACAATAAAGATAACGCAGAAATGATGCCATTATTTGGACACATGAAACTTCTGACCTGCAAGTTATGTAATGTTTTAGCCAGTTACTGAGTCAAATACACTATCAAACAGGAAAGTGATAAATACTAACCTCTGGTTTATGGCATATCAGAAATTATTATACTACTAATGTAACAACTTTTGATTCTGCTATTCCACCATCTCTTAACTAGATCTATACCAACAATTCTTTACACACTGGGGAAAATGATTCCATGCTGGTGAAGCCACAGGCCAGGTGCTGAGAACTAAGACAGACTCTTTTTGCATAGCAAAACAATATCTGTATCTTTGGTTACTGGTGAATATCAGAACTATCTGAGAACACTCCTACGAGGGAATGACACTGGCATTAATTTTTGGAAAGCCTCTAGGGGTAAGAATCTATGTGTGACCAACCCATAAAATCAACCTAACATAACTGTGATGACAGTTAACATTTTCCATACTCCCCACCATTTATGACCTTACTTTTAGGTTTCAATTATGCTCACAGCATAAAAATATTACATCAGGAATTCCAGAAGTAAGGTAGGAAACATGGCAGCAGCAAAACCATACATTTATATATACAAGATGGTTAAAGCAATGATCCTGAGAATCTTCAGGTTTTTGAAACTAGCAGTTAATTGGTAGGATTATCACCCTGATTAACTATGTATGCTGATAGCTGTGAACTAAGCAACTGCACTGAAGATAGCAATGTGTAATAGTGGCGTCACGCTTGGAATCCCTGTCATTCTGGTCTTCTAAAAGTCTACTGCTTCTAATGTCATATCAATTATTGCTATATACTCTCTCAAGTAAATGTTTAAAGAAAAAAAAAGGTAATAACTGAAAACAAGAGACAAGAAAAAAAAAAAAAAAACTCCAGAAGTAATCTGAAAGTTGCAAATTAAACACCTAAGTAGCATGATAAAATAACAGACTGTTCTACAAGACATGAATCATCCCTTTGTTTAGCATATGCATGATGTATATATTAATCATTTAGCAACCATCTCAGTTATCACTGAATTGTCATAGAATTGTAGTGCTTGTGTCCAAATAATCCCCATTTTACCCAATTAACTTTATTTAATGACAACAAAATACAAGAAGAGTGATGCTGGCAATTAATACATGCCACAGAAAAGCCGCAAATGCTTCCCGTAAGTAGACAGATGATAGTTCTCATTAAAATAAAATGTAAAAGCCTGTATGGTGAGATGGCTAAGATCTGTGCTAAATTATATTTAATTTTTCCTTTATATTAAGAGACAGTGTCTCACTTTGTTGCTCAGGTGGCCATAAATTCCTGGGCTCCTACGATTTTTCTCCCTAAGCTTCCTGGCAGCTGAGACTGCAGGTGTATGCCATTGTGTCAAACTCAACTGCTGTTAATCACTTACTGTTATTTTGTAACTTTGGCACAGGTATGTATGTTGCTGTGGTTTGCATGTGGTCTGCTCCCCCTGGGCATTCATGGGTTGAGAGCTTGGTTCTCAGCTCTGGGATATAAATGTGAAGGAGCCTTCAAAAGGCAGAGTCTAACGGAATTCCTTATAGTATTGTAGACATTGCCTACAGAAGATTTTGAGTACTTCTCATGGGAACCCTGAGTTAATTCAACCAAAAGCAAACAGTTTTTGAGCCTGAAACTTCCTCTGGCTCACTGTACAGCAACATGAGCTTTCCCTTCCTCCTATACTTACACCACCAAGGAGCCTTCTGCAGATACACACAGACATAGGGCCATGCCCTTGGACCTTCAGATCCGTAAGACCCTTTTCTTTTTAAAGTTACCTAGAATATCTTGGTAGAGTAATGAAAAACTGACTAATACCTATGTACAGGAAAAATATGCATCAGTATTATCTGTGTTTTCAAGCACCCACGGGGATTCTTCAAATGTTATCTCTTCATGGGCAAAGAGGGACTACTATACTGCTAACCTGTTAATCTTTATAATGTGCAAATTATTTTTTTTTTTGTCTTTTTTTTTTTTTTTTTTGGTGGAACAGGGGATTGAACTCAGGCCCTTGTGCTTGCCAGGGAAGCACTTATTCCACTGAGCCATCTCCCCAGCCCCCATACAATGTGCAAATTATTGTACTTTAAGTCTATGAATCAATTTGATCTGTATCACAACAGATCATTATCCCACTACACAGATAAAGAAAGTGAGGAAGAAGCAGGTAAAGTAACTGCCAAGGCTCTTCCCAGAAGCATCTTACTCAAAGGAGTAAGATTCTATATATTTACACATTTTTTGTATATCTTTCATATCGGTTTGGATTATAGTCCAATAACTTCTAGTCTAATGCCAATAACAAATCAGAATGACCTTCAAAAATAAAAACCTGGTCATTAACCACCTCAAAATAATTTGATCATCTAACAAACTATTTAGCTCAATTCACAAACTGATAATTTGACCTCTAAGTATCTTCGTAGCTTCACTTCTTACACTTCTTCACACTCCAATGAACTCATCAAACTTTCAAGTCTTTAATCAAGCCATCTCAAGTTTCTTGTCACTGTTGTCCCCTCTATCTGCAGGACCACTTTGCCCTCTGTTCCTCTTCTCACTCCTGGCCTGATTTCTATCATTCCTTAGTTCTCTGCTTCATAGGGGCAGCCTTTTCTGACAAGTGATTTGTCCAGGCCCTGTTATGTGCTTCCACTTAACAGAGACCTTGGTGTCATTACATACTTAATACCTGTAAGCCAAATGAGGGTTTCTGTGTATTGCATGCCACCAAAAACAACATACACTAGGCTTTCAAAAAGATGTGCAATCAATTGATTAAATCCATTACACTGAATTAGTTTTACAATTAGAATGCATCAAAATGTCATTTTATTTTAATATTTTCATATTTATAATATTTAAGAAATAGGATAAGATACAAAGTTAAGCAGTGTAATAAAGTCAGTTCCATTCTGAGGACAGAAAGAAAAACTGCCCAAAGAATGGAATGAAATGTAATCACTCTGTAGTAGAAAAGGCATCTGAATTATGCCTGACAATATAACTTTATATAATACCATATATTTCATAACAATGTGATTTCAAAACATCGTTAACTTTAATAAAAATTTAAAAGTTACCAGCATGCAAGAGACCTTGGGGATTCACTCCACAGCAACACACAGAAACAGACACACACATACATACACACAAATGTGCACGCACACACGTGCACACACACAATGTTAAAAGTTACCAAACCTTCCCTGGCAAGTGCAAGGGCCTGAGTTCAATCCCTGGTTCCACCAAAAAAAAAAAAAAAAAAATACCAAGTTTGTTCCACCAAAAAAAAAAAAGGTTCTTTAAAAAAAAAAAAAATAAAGTTACCAAACTAGTAGATGGTATTTTATTTATTCATTTAACTAGCAAAGTTTATGAAAACCAAATAATTATTCATTATGACCTGAAGAAATGCAAGAAATAAAAATAAATCAATTTTCTGCTATTATAGTGCTCAGAGTCTGAAGGAATTTATTATTATTGCAAACACTATTTGTAAAACTCAAACAGACATTGGAATTCATAATTCTTACTTAAATATATATCACATCATACACTGTATTTTGGGAGCTTTATGGTTTTCTTTTAATTTGTATTTTTGAAACAAATTACTATGTAGTTACTATTATGTAGTTACTATGTAATTCAGGCTGACTGTTATCTCACTTTGTAGCCCAGGCTGGCCTCAAATGTGTAATAGTCCTCCTCAGCCTTCCAGAGCTCAGAATATAGGTGTGAATTACCACACCTGGCTTACCATATGATATGCTTTAAAAAACAAAGGGCCAGCCAAATAGCTCAGGGGATTAAAGCTCTGCAGGGGACAGGGGTTCATCCAGATCCAGGGCCTGCCATGTCTGGTGCCAGCCCCACCCCAGGGCGCACTGAGCAGGCCACTGAGACTGGGCGTGGTGGTACAAGCCTGTAATCCCAGCACTTGGGAGGCTGTAAACAGGAGGATCACTATGGCTCTGATCTACACAGTGAGATCCTGTAGATAGACCCTGTAGAACTTATCCTAAAATTAAAAAAAAAAAAAATCTTTACACTTGGAAGAATCAGATGACGTACATATTAACTGGAATAAGAAAAAGTTTCCAGAAAAGATTTTAAGAAACATTGCTTTCTCATCACTGCTTAATAATGTATTCCCTAAAAAAATAAATACACCCAGGGTCAACAATATCCAAGGACTTTTCTTCTAGTTTGAGAAGCTGAAGGTGAAATGCACCAATGGTAAATGAATAGAAATAAATTTTCAAAATGTCACTGATTTACCACAGAAGTATACTATTGTGCTCCTTTAAGAACAATACACTATTTAAAAATGTCCTCAGATTAATCTGTTCTGATTTTATAGTCTGTATTTCCTACATGACATCTGATGATTATCACTTCAGCATATGAAATTGTCAGGACTTAAAGAGAAAAAGGAAAATAATAAAACAGATTACCTGAAATCCCAAAGTGATTGAGAATGTTTAAAATGTGAACAACTGGCAAGCTATGACAGTGCACACCTATAATCCAAGCACTCAGGAGACTGAGGCAAGAGAATCACCACCACAACTTTGAGGTCAGGTTGCCCTACATAGCAAGTGCAAGATCCATTTGAGGTATATATGAAAAACCTATCTCAAAGAAAACTAAAACACAAAACATGAACAACTGTGCATGGATGTACATATAAGTCATTTATATTTATATTTACATTTACATTTATATTTCGCTGAAAGATATAGAGGAAAAAAATCTAGAATAAGACTCAAAAATCTGAGGCTTCACACCCAACTTTGCTGTGTAACTTTCAGCAAGTCACTTAATATTGTTCTTCCCAGTTTCCTCATCTGAGAACTAATGTTACACTAGATAATGTCAAACTATGAAGGCTGAAAGTCCATAATACCATTGTCAGTTTACACAATTCTCAGTTCTTGAAAGGTGCAAGTAAAATCTTAATATAGGCCTTCAATAAGTGAATGCAGAATTTAATTAAAAAATAATCCACCCAAAATCTAGCATGAAGATACAATGAAATCTCAGAACATCTAGGTACTATTAAAAATGCACAGAGCCACACATGGCGGCTCACACTAGTAGCATTCTGGAAAGCTGAGGCCAGAGAATCACAAGCTCAGACTCAGCCTGGGCATCTTAGTGACTTAAAAAGAGCCTGGTTGAAATTTTTTTTAAAAAAATGTAAAGAGCCGGTGATAGATTTAGTCTCAAGTACTATGAAGAAATTAAATTAAAATTTTTTAAGCATACATAGTGTCTGGCATGGTAGAGCACAGCTGTAATCCCAGCACTTGGGAGGCTGAGACAGGAGGTACTACATAGTGAGTTCAAGGCCAGCCTGAACTACATAGTGAGACCTTGTCTCAAAAAAATAACAAACCATAGCTAGTTTAATCAACAAATCCTAACATAGAGAAAACTAGAATGCAGCTGTTCTTCACAAGATTTTGCCTCCTTTACATAGTAAACAATCACTACTTATATTCATTTTAAATTCCCAAACCACCTGCATTACTTTTAAATAACTTCAACTAAGTTAACTAATCTCAAATTAAATCTCAGGTGACTAACAGTCCACTTAAAATGCAGTCAAAATTACCAATTTCAATCTGCAAAGAATAAAAGGAGATATGGGGGCCAGAGAGATAGGTCAGCAGCACAGCAGCTACCTGGTACATAAGTGCAAAGTCCTGAGTTCCATTTCCGGAACAACAACCAAAAAAAGGGCTGGGGAGATGGCTCAGTGGAATAAGAGCTTCGCTGGCAAGTGCAAGGGCCTGAGTTCAATTCCCGGTTCCGCAAAAAAAAAAAAAAAAAGCCAGGCGTGGTGGCGCAGGCCTGTAATCCCAGCATTCAGGAAGCTGAGGCAGGAAGATTGTTGTGAGTTCGAAACCAGCCTGAGCTACAAAGTAAGCTTAAGGCCAGCCTGAACTGCATAGTGAGACTGTGTATCAAAAAGAAAAAACAAAAAAAACAAAAAAAAAAAAGATTTGGAGTAACTGGAATTATTCTTTATAAAGTCATTTAGAAATTGCACATTATTATAGATGTCATACCCTAACACCTGAGAATTTAACTGAAAGGAATGAGTCCAAAGAATAAATAAACCAAAATCAACTAACAATCTTTTTTACTTATGTCTAGACAAATTTCATTAGAATAATGCCTCCCCAATATATTATTTCCAAGAGATTTAAATAACCAAACAGTAAATTACCTGATTAACCAAAGCACTGGAAAAGACATGCACTCTTAAGAATGGAATAAAATTTCCTCATAAGGTCAACATTGAATCTACTCACTAAATTTGATTTGGTTTTTCTCCAATTCCATTTGCAAGAGTCAGAGAAATAATTAAATTCATGAACCAAGTTACTACTGTACACTGGACTAACACAGAGTTCTGGGTATAGCTGAAACTCCTAGAGAAGACCAACCACAGGTGAGTGGCACCAAGCAACAGGCTCATCTGACTGGGATGAAAAGCAGATAAAGAAAAAAGGCTTGCTTCTGTTTCCTCAGAGGCTCCAGTCTTTGCCTTCACTTTGGATACCATCATGTGGCTTCCAGCACAGACTCCAGCCTTCCAGTGCAGACCCTTCAGCCTCTCCTCACATACTCTTATGCCTCCTGATACTTCCTTGCACAAGACATGACAGTGAGTCCCAGGCCTTCAATCCTGTGGATCTCCAAGGTAGAGAGCCCTCTACAGGGAGGATACAAAAGAATGGGACCAAAGCAATTCCAAAACCCAGCAGGGCAACCTGTAGTCCCATGTGTAGCACCTGAGGCAATCTAAGGCAAGAGGTGAACTCCAAAGAGCCTGGCTTGCTCTGCCTCTATGGCACTTTTGGAAGATATAGCTCTCATGGCTTCTATCTTGAGCCTACTCTGCTCCCGCCTGTTTTTCTCAGAGGACCCATATTCTTGGCTTCATCAAACTTCTAAGGTTTTCAGCTTTGGATTCACACTCACAGCTTCACACACTGCCCTCTCAAGAGAACATTGCCTGGCCTCCCAGGCCTTCTGAAATTTGGGTGGAAACCTTCCTGATCCCACAACTCTTCCATTCTGTGTGCACCAAAAACCACATTAACATGGATAATGCCAAGGTCTGCTTCAAGCAGAAGCAGTAGACAGGCTTCCTTCTCTCTTAGCTGTAAGGGCTGGAGTGTCAAGATCACTGATAAATCTGAATCTAACTCCAAAGAACAAATTCTCTAGGATACCACCATTCTGGAACACAGTGCACTGAAGCTTTCTTCTCAAAGTAAAGCCTTTCACTTTGCAATTTGAGGCTGCAAAAGATGGACTCCTGCTGCTGCTTATGATTTCCTAAGGAAATCTTTTCTATTCTCCTGTTCCTTCTCAGCAATCAAGATCTCCTCTGCTCTATCTCTGCAGTCCAGTTTTCTGGAGCTTCTTTTTTTGGTCAAACTCACATTTTAACTCATTTGGTTGAGCTCTTTGCTCTTGATTTGCAACACTGATCTGGCTAAAAACTCCAAAAGTGGCCATGTCACTGCTTCAACATTAGACTGCTGTGAAATTTCTTCTGCCAAATTAATTAGTCTATCACCCTTAATCTCTGTCTCAGGAAATCACTGGACATGAGAAAAATGCAGACAAACTTTCTACCAAGCCATAACAAACATTGTCTGGAGTCCAACAATCAATGCAGTCTTTCCTCCCAGCAGAAACCTCCAGAGCCTGATCTTCTTCAGCAGGGTTCCTATCAATCAGTGTTCTGGTCACCTGAGCTCTGACCAGAATTCTCCCACACAGTACAGCTCTACTTTTCAGCCAGCATATCTGAGTCATTCCTAACTTCCCACAAGCCATTTCAAAATGTTCCTGGAAACACATGGTCAAGTATAGTCAGGGCAACAACGCTACTTTCCTGGTACCAGATTCTGTCTTAGTTACTTTTCTTGTTGCTAAGACAAAAGACTTGACACTCAAAGTTAAGGGAGGAAAGGTTTATTTAGGTCACAGTGTATATAGGTTTCAGTCCATAATCAGCTGGATCCAAGGCATAATGGCACATGGCAAAGGGGCAACACTTCATGGTGGCAAAAGACATCCAAAGCAACAACAGAGAAAAAACAGGGACTTTCTGTCCCTTATATTATATCCAGTCTCCTAGAATTAGGGTGGTACCAATCCAATCAGTGAAGTGATTCAGCAATCACCCATCCTTAATCCCAGCATCCTTTACCCCAGCATTGCACTACAAATCAATCACACACTCTAGATTCTCTCATCTCCAAAAAAAACCCTATGACTGCATGAGGCTTTGGGGTGACATTTAGACACAAACTATAACATCCTACATAGAAATTCTATCTAGGCAATTCAAATCTAAAATTGAAACAAAAAAAGTTTAAAAATAAAACATAAAATAAAATTGAAACTATAAGCTCAGAAATGATGATCTAAGAAACAGTACTTATGGAACCTTATAAAGCCTGCACAGCAAGAAAATTTGCATGTTGGTACTATGGTGAGTACAATTCAGGCATTATCCAGGATAATGGTATCTTATCAAGAACTTACATGGTGGCACTAAGTATGTAATATTATAAGACACTATACAACCCATTACCTGGGCCCAGCAATTTGTAAGTTGCCTTTACAAAAATCCCCCATATATAAAACACCTAAAAATGCCCCATACATTATTAATACCAAGAATAATGAAACACAGCATCTGCCTTCAAAAAGATTTCAGTTAATGACAGGAACCCCATGACTGTGTTCAGTGTAATAATCTTGGAAATCACAACTGTAAACCAGGTGTGGTATCCCATGCTTGTAATCCAGCACTCAAGAGGCTGAGGTAAGAGGACAGTGATAAGTTCAAGGCCAGCTTGAACTACACAGTGAGACAATGTCTCAAGAATCAAAACACAACAAAAAAATCACCACTGTAAGAGCATACACATAACAGAGACACCTAATCTAGTTTACAGTAAGACTAAGAAGAGTCTTAGTATACATAATACTTAAAATATACTATAAGAAGTATACATAATACTTAAAATACAGAAATTAGATAGGAAAGGAATACAAAAGAGTCAGGAGACTAAGAGTAGATACTAATAAGCAAAAGTATAAAGGGAATAGCACTGCTTTCCGGATGGAACCAAAAGTAAATCAGTGTAGTACTAAAGCACAAACTTAAGACAAATACGAGGTAAAATTGGCCAGACATATAAGAACCATATCACATACAGGGCCTAGCAAGATATGTTAGACTTTATCCTACAGTCCAGGGTTTCAAGCTATGTTGGGAATCCCCCACCCATACAAGGAAGTTTCTGTAAGACACTGTGGTGATTATACTCATCTGACAACTTAATGGACTCGGGAGCTTCTTGGAGAATGAGTAAAGCACACTTCTGGATGTGTGTAGGGAACTGAAGGCATTATCTCAGGCACTATCTACGGCTCCTGAACCCTTCTTCTCCCACTCTGTTTCCTTATCATTTCCTGGTCATCACAAATTAAGCAGTTTTACTCTGCCACAAACTTCCACCATGCCCTTTCTGTGCTGGAACCAGCCCACTGTGAGCTGAATTTCTGAAAACATGAGCCAAATTAAACCTCACCTCCTTTAAGTTGTAGGTACTGTGTATTTTTTTTTTCCAGTAACAGGAAATCTGACTAATATATAAAATTGGTACCAGAGTTGTGGGTTTATTGCTGGGAGCATACCTGACTATTGGGCTCAGAAACATGTGAAACTGGTTTGTAGGACATTGGAATAGATAAGCCCTAGGATGCTGAAAGCAGAACTTGATGAGTGATTTTTATCAGTGCTCAGAAGACCAAAAAGCTGTTAGGAATGTAGATAGTACTTGAAACCTGACATGAGCAAAATATCAGAGGCGAAGACAATGCTGGGAATAAGTGGTAATGGCCACAGCAAGACATAGGAAAGGTCACGTTCAGTAGATATCTCTTTTGAAGGAAGGCTCTAGAAAGAACTGGTCTAGAGGTCATTTATGTTATATTCTGGCAGAGAATTTGACTACACTTTGCCCACATTGTTAGACTTCACCTGAAGTCGAGTTTAAGGATAGTCAGCCAACTGATGTGGTAAAAGAAATTTCAAAGCAGTGCAATATTCAGGTTGTGACATGTGTAGTACTGGTTCCTTTTACCTAGATGTGTAGTGAAAGTCAAGAGCAAAATACAAGGCAGTATTTAAAATGCCTAACAAGAACAAGAAAAGTTGGGTCCAAAGGAAGTATTATAGTAGCTGAAGAGACTGGCATCATTAAAAATAAAAAGACAAGTACTTTGTACAGAAATAAGAAGATACTTTGAGGGCATCTCCAGAAATGAGCAAGATCCCATCCACAACAGGTTGAAAGATATAATCTATAATTTGAGAAGAGAGCTACCAGGCCCCTGCTTAAGAACAGCCAGTTGGGGATTGATTCCCTGGGACCATTTTCAAAAACTCAGCTAGACAAACTTTTAGAGACTCTCTAGCCATGATACAGGAGGACCTGACTACTGCTCCAGCTGGAGGTAGACCTTGGCCTCATCCTCATGATACTGACTTGTCATGCACACAAAATGTAAGAGTTGTGGAGTCGAAAAAAACTTCCATCCTGATTTCAAAACAGACAGACAATATACATGAAACAAAAGTGCATGAAACTAGGAGTAAAATCAAAGTTACAGAGGTGACTTAGGAAGTTGGAAATGCCAAGAATGTGGGAGGTCTCCTGAGGAAAGCTACAGGCAGCAATCCACAAGAGAATTGATGTGGGCTACAACAGACAGGCAAGGCCACAGGGATGGGCAGCCCAAGTCCTCTAGAACTTATATCTCAGCACTACATACCCTGGATGTAGGACATGAAGCTATAGGACTTAATGTTTGCTCAATAGGGTCATAGTCTTTTTTTTTTTTTTTTGTCTTTTTGAGACAGGGTCTCACTTGCAGTTCAGGCTGGCCTAAGCTCACTTTGTAGCTCAGGCTGATCTTGAACTCACAACAATCCTCCTGCCTCAGCCTCCTGAGTGCTGGGATTACAGGCCTGCACCACCACGCCAGCTAATGGGGTTATAGTCTTACTTTGGTCCAATCATTTTTACTCTCCCTACATTCTTCCCTTTTAGAAATAGAATGTTCATCCTGTGCCATTCTATTTGGAAATTAAGTAACTTACTTTTTTTGAAGAGGTTCATAAAAAGACGTTTCCCTTGAATCTCAGAGAAGACTTTGTGGTTTTGTGGGGGTTTTTTTGTTTTAAAGCGAATACAAAATTGTAACAAAAAAATTAGGGATGACACAGAATCTCACTAAACATAATAATATGAATTTGACAGTACTGTTGTATTGCATAGTGTTGTCTTCAAATTAGTTGTTCAGATTATCAGATATATGCAGGCAAAATTGGAAAAAGAAAGAAAAAAAAAGTTGTAAGAAATTAAAATGAGAGGAAAATGAAAACAAAAATATCAAGCCTTAACTGCTCCTTTCCATAGACCAGCAGAAATCCACAGTGCATTTATCTAAACCATCCTGATTACATACAAAGATATGTCTCTTTCCCCCACTGTCCCTCTTGTCCTTCAGAGGAGACTCTGATGTGCACTTCTGAGAAATGCTGGAAATGCTGAGAGTTTGGGAAGGTATTTTCACACTGTTTATTTGTATATGAGGTAATTATAATACATTAGGTAAAATTATGATTTCATGTACTTGGAGAGTACAGTTTAAGGTGATATCTTTGGGTGTCAAGGGAACATTGGGTGGAATATGACCAGTTAAGCTTGATTGTGTCAGTTTAATTGGCCTGAAAGCCACCTAAGGGATTAATAAAGCACTTCTGGGTGGATCTGGGTGGATCACAGAAGCATGACTTTGAGAACTATATCCAGTCCCGAGCCCTTTTCTCCTAGTGCCACACTTTACTTCATAGCCATCCTTCTACCATGGTGTTCCTGTCTTAGAGACAGATAACCATGGACCAAGCCCTCTCCTCCACATTGAGCTGTCAGGTATTTTATCCATTTATAAGAAAGCTGAATAAAAGAGGCATCAACAAGTAAGTTATACAAAAACAGTGAAGTAAGGAGGAACATCCTGTTACCTGAGACACTACAAATATACTTTGACAATCACAACAGTGGTGATCTTTTCAAAGAAGCTATAAAGTAAGATTTGCCTTCTTGATATACCACTGTGATAAATGTTCAGAGAACAGATATGAGCAAGACAAGACTGGAGACAAAGACAACGTTTAGAACAAGTGTGATAATAGCCAAAGCAAAAGATGATGAGGTCTCCACCTAGTGCCATGTTGTAAGGGTAGAAGAAAGGAAATAACATCAGGAGGCCAGGACAGTGCTAAACTGCATATCTGGTAGCTAGCTAAGCCCACTTGGCAGCATTACTTCATCCTAATTGGCAAGTTTCTAATATACAGATTAACTTACTAACCAATTTCCAGGAGGAAAAAAACCTATCTCCTAAATGCACTGTTTTTACTGAGTATTTCAAGTCAATTTTCCAAACATTAACTAATTTTTCATACTTCAATAATAACTTGTCTTCAGTGAAGACTCAGGACATAGGAGAACCTATATTGTAATATAATGTAACTCAGTTGTGTGCCGAATTTTCTGAGCAAGCAGATTGTGGGGCCACAGAGGAAAGTGATCAACAATGTAGAATGCACCTAATGAGAGTCACACGGAGAGAAAAGTTTCTCACAGGCCTTCCCAGAGAGCAAATTGGTCAAGCAATGACCCTGACTTATCCACATGGCTGACACTGACAAAGGATCTACAAAGTGCAGTACAGGGTTTCAGGATAAATCCTGAGGGGACTTGAATGACCTTATCAGATACAAAATAACATTTCGTGTTATATAAGTCTCGCTTTACCTTTATTTTAACCATCCAGCAGAAAAGTATAAAAATGAGCTATAAAAATTAAAGCCGTATTAATATGCTGAGCTGTAAAAGGCTCAAGTCAATAACTTCTGTGTGTGTGTGGTAGAACCGGGGATTGAACTCAGGCCCTTGGGCTTGCCAGGCAAGCACTTATTATTTTTTATTTTTTTTTTTGGCAGAACCAAGTATTAAACCCAGGCCCTTGTGCTTGCCAGGGAAGCACTTATTCCACTGAGCCATCTCCCCAGCCAAGCTAACAACTTCTGACACTGCCAGTCCTATGGACAACCCACTACTATTATGGATTACTGGACCATAATGGAATACTTTGCTGAATTCCATGTACCTACAATATTTGGATGACAATGGAATACCCTTCTCTGACAAAACTAAACACAAAAGGGGGATACAAACGAATGAACATTCTGTATCTGTATATTCAAAATAGTTAGTATAGATATACAACCACATTCTCTTAATTCAATGAACAGAAAGATTTGTTCTAATAGTGTTTGTGGATAGGATATCATGTCTGCATCTTGTACAATGAATAACTACTAAGACAACAATATGCAATGTATTTATTATTGAAACTGTCCTACTAATCAGTTTTGAAACTGTCTCAGTACTATTTGTTTCTCAACAAAATTATTTTTAAAAAAAATAACTTTTCTTGTGTTCAATATTTCAATAGCCAATAAATCTTACAGAATTTACTCTTCAAAAGAATAGAAAAACTAAAACTAGCTGTAAGACTTTTTTTAGAAGAAAATATTATAATCATAGCAGTTAGAAAGACAGAAAGGAGGGAGGGAAGGAGGGAAGGAAGGAAGGGGAGAAGGAGGTGGAGAGAGATAGAGACAGAGAGCGCCAGCCAGATAGCCAAGCTCTAAAATTAACATACCATTCTGTCTCCTTTATTTTACTTTACCTTTCAGGGCATTGCTGGAAAAAAGCTGTTAGCTGCTGCAGAAGTACTGGCCAGCAATCAGGCCTGTGTTCAAGCACAGTGATCAAAGGCTGAGGATGATTTCTGCAAAACACAGAATGTAACATTGAAAGCTGTAATTTAAGGACTATACAGTCTCAATATCCAAGTGTACAGGGGGAAAAGCCAACACAATTCAGAGAGACTCTTTCCAAGATTTGTAACTGTGATAAACTATCACTTTCTGCATTCTGCATGAGTTGCAAGGTTCATTCATTAGAAATGATGTTCCATTCTCCTTTTATCTCATTTGGTTTTGTTTGCTTTTGTTTGGCAAAAAATAAAATGAACCTGGCATCTCAGAGATCCAAAGTGGAAAATAGATTCTACAATTTAATGCAGTAGCTCTTAGACCAAGGCCCTGACTTCAATAGCTTGCTCAAAACCACCCCTTGAGTCCTTCCTGGTGGAGTGGTGGGCCATCCCAACCCCCTGCCACAATGCTTCAAGCCAGGAGCCTTCTACCTCCTCTAACATCATTCCCTCTTGTGGGTCCTATGTCTTCTGTTTCTACTGGAGCCTCTTAGTGTGTGGTCCTGTGTTACTACAACAGACTTAGGGTAAAGGGAAAAGAAAACATTCTTCCCAAACAACAAACCATCCATACTCAAATGTGTGCAATTGCTTCTAAATGGGAATAGACTTATTTCCATTGAGATGCATATGTTAAGCATAAAATCTGAAATCTAGAGGACTCTCAAAGAACAGAGTTAAACTAAGGAAAAAAAAAAAAGCACGACACAATCAGTTCAAATATCTCAAAATGTCTAACAGTAATTGTAAATCTACCAACTTTTCAAACTATGAGTTACAGTAATATAAAGGTTTCATTTATTATAATTTTTCCTTCTAAGAAGTTTTAAAATAAAACTTTTTCCTTCTAAGAAGTTTTAAAATAAAATTTCAAATGCTCATTGTAAAAATAAAAAACAGAAATAATATTTTTAACACAAAAAAAAACCTAAATCCATAATAGTTTCTTTAACCTTAATTTTTTGTTTGAAGTTTTTTAGAGACAGGGTCTCACTATGCAGTTCAGGCTGGCCTTGAATTCATTATGTAGCCTGAGCTAGTCTTGATCTCCTCCTGGTAACCCTACCACCTCACACTCCTGAGTACTGGGATTATAGGTATGTGACATTATGTCCACAATAACCTTAATTTTTAAGACAGAAATATATAGCCAGCAAGATTTGCTTATTTAATCAGAATATCAGCTATATGTAAATGCTGTTTTACTTCTGGTGGATTTACCTTTTTAAAAAATTTATTTTTTTCATTTATGTATTTGGTACAGGGTCTCATTATGCAGCTCAGACTCATAGTAATCTTCCTCGTGTTTTCAGCCTCCCCAGTGCTGGGATTATAGGCATGTGCTGGCATGCCCAAATGCATGACTGGGGATCAAACCTGGTCCTTATGTTTGCCAAAACAGGCACTTAGTCCACTGATTTACCTTTTGCAGTGCTGGGGATTTAACCAAAGACTACACACAGCATGGCAAATGCTTTACCACTAAGCTACATGCCCAGTCCTCAACTGACTTTAGGACTGCCTTCTTGACAACTCTCAAAGCATGATGACTTTACCAGCAACATCTGCATCACCTAGGAATTTTCAGCATACAGTCCAGACTTAATAAATAGTCCTCTAGAAACATGTGCTATACCTCTATAACATCTTGTTTGCAGGCCAGGTTATCTGTGGAGCTAGTAATATCAACATCCAGTCCCAGACATCTTGGCATTGCTAAGATTCAAACTGACACATTAATAATATTTTAAAACTCAACTGCTATAAGGAAACAATGAAAAGAGATGTCACTGGTATAGTCTCTCTTCTCCTCTCTCTTCTTTCTTTTTTCCCTGTCTCTCCCTCTCTCCTTTCTTCCCCTCCCTCCTCTCTCTCTCTCTCCCCTCTCTTGCTCTTGCTCTCCTCAAGACAGTTCAGGAGATGTAAAACACTACACTGTTCATATTTAACCCTGGCACTACTACTCCATGTCTGGATAGTGTAACACTGTCTCTACTTTCTCTTCCAGCTCACCTACTCTAGGAGAGACTTGCTTCCCATGCTGGCAGCCTCCTGCCTGCTAAAGCACAGGCTATTTCTGACTGACAGGTTACAGCTATTGCTAAGGGATGGCTCTAAGCAATATTTTATGCCCAAACTCAAAAGTCATATCAAAATCATAGCTCCTAATCCTACAACTTTCGTAGTTAAAGCCCATCTAGAATCTGCCTCTACTCAAATTGCCCAAGATATTTTTAAAATACATATTATAAACCCTAAAAGCCACCAAGGTCCATCACACCAGAGGAACTTCTTAGGTTCAAAGTTTAATAAGTCACGTTGAGTTAAAATATCCAAAGGAGGGCCAGTCAAATAGCACCTGCTTAGGCAGACTCATGGGCAGGGCTTGATCCTTGGTGTGCTACACTGCCCCACCCACAGGGTGCACTGAGATGGTAATTGAGACTGGGCATGGTGGCACAAGCCAATAATCCCAACTCTTGAGAGACTGAACACAGGGGATCACTATGAGTCTGATCTATAGCCTGATCTGCATAGTGAGACCCTGTAGACCCTGTACTAAAAAAATACACACAAAAAAAAAAAAAAAATTCAAAGGAAAAGGAAGGACTGACAATTATAACTGATGTTCCTACAGTTTCTTCTCCTGATAAGTGCTGTATTAATGTAAGGAACATCAGATAGAATCACTCATTAATCTCCTGTTAATGGCCTCTATCAGTATTCAAAAGAAAACCCAAGTTATCACAAGTTTTTCTGTCATCATAAAACAGTGAAGTGATTTTCAATATGCTCTCCTTCAAGGCCGACCAGCTGATTAAAGCACCTGCAAGCAGGTGCAGGGGCCTGGGGTTCAATACCCAGGCCTGCTATGCTGGTCCCTCCCCCGGAGCGCGCTGAGATGTCAATTGAGACTGGGCATGGTGGAATCCCAGTATTTGGGAGGCTGTAAACAGGAAATCACTACAAGTCCAGTCTAGTAGTGAGACCCTAAATACCCTGTAGACAAAACCCTAAAAATACAAAAAAAAAAAAAAAAAGCGAATACTAAGGGTTTCAAAACATGAAGTTTTATCCAGTAAAAATCAAGTCAACAAAAATAAGAAATTATAATTTTAAAGTAAAACTAGAAATGTTATACACATGGTAAGCAACTCTGTTATGATGTGACTTCTGTTCTACTGAGACTGAGAGACTCATTCTAGATCTGTTGTAAGAAACTCAAGTCCTATTTTGCTGGCTGTTGCATTTAGAAGATTTTATTTTGTATCTTAAATTATAAAATGAGATTAAGTAATAGAATGCAGTACAATGAAGATTATTCAGATTAATTACTATTTAGACCTCTGGATAATTACCTTGTCTAGATAATTGATTATGTGCAATCCAACGGGTAATATTGTAGAGGATAATAATATTGATTCTGAGGAGCTGAAAATCTTGAGGGTGAGAAGTTCAAAATGAAAACATCAATTCTTCTTGTTGACTAGCACTTGGCTACTAATGTTAGTCTATTTCAGCTAAATATAACTAACTAAAAGCATCTGTAATTGGCAAGTTTTTCTTTTTAATACTTTAAGCATAATGAAGCAAGGACCCGAATTTTCCCTGGTGAATCATCAAACTGGTATATGATTACACACAGGCAAAAAGAGATACAGCTTTATGGCCAAGAAACAGAATGAACACACTTGGTGACTCAATAAGCGGAACTACCACCACGCACGAGAGCCTCTCAGTCACGTCACCACTGGCGCTCAGAACACACACTTCTTTATCGTGCGGCCCACTCTATGCACCAGGGCTGTTTGGTAGCATCCCTGGTCTCTCCCCAGTAACACTCCTCTTTGTTATGACAAACAAAATGTCTTCATTATCATCAGATGTCTCCTGGGGCACAAAAGGGACCTTAGTTCAGAACAACTAGCCACATAAATGACAAGTACTAGAGTTGGGACAAAACTCCATAAAGCTTGATACCAATCTCAGGGTACTAAATAAAGACTGATTCTGATTTCATCCTGCCTTACACTGGTAATCAGCCAATCAGATGTTTAGCTTCTTCTGGAAATACAGTTGACAAAAACTAACTTTAGATGTGTAAGAGTAATAAGATAGTAGAAATTAAGATGCTCAAAATAGAAAACAAATGTACAATTATTTATTTTTACAATTATTTTACAAAATTAAAAAATATTCTAAAATAAATGTTATCAAATAATACAAATACTAATTGGGATATGAGAGAACTGATTATTAAACTTATGAACTAGGGTCTAGGGAGATGACTCAGTGGAATAAATGCTTCCCTCGCAAGCGCAAAGGCCTGAGTTCAATCCCTGGTTCCGCCAAAATAAATAAATTTTAAAAAATAAATAAACTTATGAACTATTTAAATTTTCTTTTCTCCTCTCAGTGAATGCTAGCCATTCCACTTCTCAAATACATCCAACAAAAAAAGTCATAGTAAATGGAAGGATGCACAATTTATACCAAGTCAACAGGTTTATATTGGAAATTTATTAATTAACAATAAAGAAAGAAGAAAATAGAAATGTATACTGGTACAGATCTGTAATTCTAGCACCCTGAGGGGGCTGAAGCAAAAAGATTAAAAGTGTGACCATAACTCAAGCAACTTAGTGAGATCCTGTCTCAGAAACAAAAGTATAAAGGGGTGGAGATGTAACACAGTGCAAAAATCCTGTACTTACTCCCCTGCTGCAAAAGAAAGAAAAGAAGCCCACACCAAAGTAAGCCTGGGTCTCACCCAATATCCCATTATCCTCAAACTTGCTACTCAAGTTATGGGGAGTCAGTTGATCAAAATCTTTTATTAAACTATGCATGATGGTACGAGCCTGTAATCCTAGCACATGGGAAGCTGAGACAGAAGGATGGTTGTAAGTTCAAGGCCAGCCTGGGCTGAAAAGGGAGCTCAAGACCAGCCTGTACTATAAAATCAGACCTTTTTTCAAAAAAGAAAATTTTTATTGAAATGACCATTCAGGGATGAGAAGATAGCTCAGCGGCCTAAGTGCCTGCCTAGCAAGTGCAAGAACCCAAGTTCAATCCCTGATACTGCATGCCATGCCACACCGGAACCCTGGCCTGTTGTGCTGGCCTGAAACTGGGTGTGGTGGCGCATGCCTGTAATCCCACTGCAGAGGAGGCTGAGACTGGAGTATCTCCATAAGTCCAAACTGCTTCGTCAGACCCTGTATCAAATAAATAACTTTTTTAAACAACTGACCATACAAATCAACCTGATCACTTGTAAAATTAACAGTGGCAGCCATCAAACTATACAAGTTTTGAAGAAAAAAAAAAAAAAAGGTGCTACTTCATAATTATTTTTATGTAAGCAATGGCTACATATCATCATTGGAATCATTTACTATTATGTGGTCAAGTCCTTATCTCAGATGAAGCTGAAAGCAAAGAGGACAAAATAGCTGGAAACAAGAATCCAAACTTTACTTTCTGGCTCTGCAACAAACCAAGATATCACAGACAAGAGAATTAATCTCTCTTGGTCAATTTCTTCCTTCTGTAAAATTATCAGAGCTGAAGTTATATAACCCATGCCAGCTACAAAAGCACTAAACATAAAATGTTCAGAATTAAAAGTGAAACCAAACACTACAAAGGCAGAAAGCTACTAATACTAATTCTATAATTAACTTCAATGTCTCTAATACCAATTAAAATCTAAAACAAAACAAAGAGGTCTCTTATTTTTATAAAAACAGGCAATAAGTCAAGAGATAAATCATCGAACATTTCTTTCTTTCAGGAAGTAAAAAGTGTGTCTAAAGGACTCTACAATAATTCTTAGATCAGAATTCCTTAAATCCTCACAGTCAATAGCTTCTGCTTACTCCTTAAAAGAGAGTAATGTTGTTCCTAAAAATCAAAATCAATACAAACCAGATGACTAGGTCGACCTCATTAGCCTCTAGTGCCTATAGACAGTCTCTTCTTTATGCGCATTTTCTGTGTGCCCAACTCCTCACATGAATGAACCAATTTGTTGTACATGCTGTGGCAATTTCCTCTTTTTTTTTTCTTTACAAATGTTTTAACTGCTATTTTAAGCAGAGAATGCAATATAATACTTACCAAACAGATATACACTACTATTATTATGAGGGTTAGTTTGAATCTTAAACCACAGTGTAACCACTCAAAAGCCAGGTCAATGTGCTCTTTATTGTCTTTTTCTTTCCTTTTCATTGCCAAATGCACATATATAATGAACACAGCTACACACACACACACACACACACACACACACTCCCCCCAAATCTCTTTAAACTCTTAAACTGGTTCATTCATGCCCTAGATCAAGACAAACCAGTTTGTCATAGACTCTAACACATTGTCCCAAAGTCAAAACTGTTCAGAGAAGAAGCAAAAAAACACAAAGGAAGCATGCAGAGTTAGTACCTAAGACACTCCAGTGCTCCCAGGCTTTACTAAGACTGTCAACAACACAGAGCAGAGCATGCATCTTAACAGAAGGCAGCAGAAAAGGAATTAGTGATTTATGCACAGTTCTGCTAGACTTGTAGAGTCAGTGATAAAGTATGTAACAGGATCACCTTTCCAAGAAGAAATATATCAACCTTAATAGAAATGAGGGGATGAAAAAATCAGTCTCCTGGAAGGTAAATAAGAAAGCAAAAGTTATTTGTAACCTTTAGGTCACCTCAACCTCTTTGCTACATCCCTGAATATAATTCAGCCATCCCTGAATATAATTCAGCGACAGGCACAGATTGCCTTTCCTGTGTGAGGAAACAATGCCTGCAGCCACCATGCATTTTCATGTATGCAGCTGTGACCCTGGCACTTTCAGAAGTACAGCATAGCATTTATTACATCAAATATGCATTTTAAAAGCATTTATCTATCTGCTCTGAATTTTGATTTGACAGTGCTGGTTAGAACTGAATTTTTCTCAAGTTTTACAGATAAGTTAAAAGATGCATAGTAACAAATTATAAAGATTCCACCATGAACACTACTATAAAAAACATAAATAGAGGGAAAAATCAAACAATAATGAACTGTCATTGTAGCGTATTTTTTTAAAAATAGATATTATGTACTTACCACTGAAGTTCTTAAGAAGACTTAAGGCAAACTGCTTTTAATTTTGACATATTTGACTGACTACCTTTTTTCTTTAGGTCTATAAGACAGGGGAGCATATGAGATTTCTTTGCAAAGACATTTCATATTACAATGCCTCTGCCCTCACAATAACTCTTCTCCAGGAATCTGTTTTTGAGAGCCAGAATTTTAATACAACACTGTCTGCCAATATCAGAAGCCTAGAACATTTTTAGGTACATGGCATCTAAAATGGCTAGGGGAAAACATGTAAGCACTTAGGGATTCAAAGCCTTTCATTCATCAATATACAAGCCACAGTCACACACAATAAAAATTAGAGGTAAGACAAGCAGGCTAATAAAACAAAAATTTTAATATTCTTGTGTTATTATGCACATTTATCAGCAAATTATCATACCTACACTTATACTAAACACCTACATTTAGAAGAACATATAAAGCCCTGATTATTAGCTACTGCTAGCTGGAAGACTGTACAACATGTGTGGCTTATTTTCAGACAAATTAAATTATAAATTCAAGGTACACATCTGAGGTGATCAGACCCATAAACTGTGAACAAAGACTTTCCTGATGAGACAGGGAAGAAAAGATGAAATAAAAACAAATGCAAAATATGCAGCTACACAGAAAGAACTACAAAGAGACAGATGGTCTTGGAAAATATTGTTGGCTATGCTTGCCCAATTCTTGCCTTAGCTTCCTCTTCATCCTTAAGTCTGGTTGATTTTCTTTTACATATATATTTTATTAGTAATATAATTACATTCATCTTAGGAATTTGGTACATATAAATATTAAACTTAATCATTTTTACTTTTATTTTTATTCATTTTAATGAGAAAAAAAGATAAAATAGCAATGAAACAGTTTCAAAACAGGTTTGTAGGACAGCTATGATAATTAATACATTGCATATTATTGTCTTCATAGTATTCAGAGGACAAGATGTAGGCATGAGATCTTATCTGAACAATAAAACATATGGAATGCTTCACAAATTTGTGTATCATCTTTGTCCAGGGGCCATGCTAATCTCTGTGTCATTCCAATTTTAGTATATGTGCTGCTGAAGCGAGCACAACTTAATCATTTTGATTTGGTAGGCTTTCTAAGGTTGACATCTGATAAAGATACTCCTTTCCCATCTTCCTTCTCCTGGTTTTTATTTTCACTTCTTATTTTTCCATAGGTCCTAAATTTGGGCATATATATCTATGTACATTTTCTAGGAGAAAGGCCAAATCTTTTAAGAAATTCTCAAAGAAAATCCTGAAAACCCTCTAAAAAGGGTATCAATTAATTAAAGCTAAGTTTATCTAAGGTAATTGCTATAATTCAGCTTTGCTAAGTTCCTGCTTTTAAAAACATTGTAAATACTGTTCCCCCACCAAAAAACAAGATTATATATCATGGATTCTGCCCAGAAATAGTAGCTCTTCGCATATTTAAGTTTTGAAACTCCAGCAAAATAAAATTAATATATTCTACTGATTCTAATCCAGTAAGGCAGTTTAATTGTGTGATACAAATGATTTAATAATGGTATCAGGCTTGCTTTATGCTAAGTAACACCAAACATCTACACTCCATGGACCCTGTCAGATAATATATTCAATTACTGAAATAATCAGTCCTTCAAATAGCAAAATACTCACTTTGATAACAAACATATACAATAATAACTGATCACTGGTTTGTGTATGTACATATATTAAAAGATTCTAAGCAAACTTAGGAAATTATAAATGTAATAAAAGAAATTATATAGAAATGAAAAACAAAAGCAAAACAACTACTGTCACTAATTCATAATTAAAGGGGCCAGGGAGATGGCTCAGTAGAATAAGTGCTTGCCTAGCCTGAGTTCAATCCCCAGTCCTGCCAAAAAAAAATAATGCACAAAATTAAGGTTTATTTTTAGAAACTTAAAAAAAAGTAGTTCAGCTTCAGAATAAATGTAAAAGCCAAAAAAAAACACTAACAAAATCATTTCTCTTAATATAAAAGAATTCCAGGATAAATAAAATATATTATATCCATGCAACGCATAAAAAGGAGTGAAGCACTGGTACATGCTACGAAATGGATAAAATTTTCAAAATGTGATGCTAAGTGAAAAAAGGTAGAAATAAAGAGGTCACGTATCATATGATTCATTCATATGAAATGTCCAGAATATGCAAATCCAGAGATACAAATGTTTTCCAGTGGGGGTCAGAGGTATTAGAGAATGATGGGCAATGGGTATTTTTTCCTGAAGTATAGGAAAGATTCTACAATTATGTAATACTAATAGCTAGATAACTTGATAAATATAACAAAAATCAGTGACATATACTATATATCAATAAGTTCTACACTATGCAAATTACAGTATACATTTAAAAAGCATTAAAGGGCTGGGGAGATAGCTCGGTGCTCCAAGCGCCTGCTTGGCAAGTGTGAGAACTCAGGTTCAATCTCAGGTACCTCATGCTCGGTCAGCTGGGGAGGCTGAGACAGGAAGATCACTACATAGCAAAATCCTGTACCAAATAAATGAATGAATAAATAAATAAGTGATTTAAAAAAAATTTTAAGGCCAGAGAGATGGATCAATAGAATAAGCACTTCCCAGGGCCTGAGTTCAATCCCTGGTTCAACCAAAAAGAATAAATAAATAAAAATAAAAAACATTTTTAAATAAAAAGCACTAAAAATATTCTAAACCTAGCCACTCGCTGCCCTTAAGTTATTGATTGACCTTTCTCAATTATAGAAAAAAAAGTCATGTATCACGTGAAGTTTAAGTATGTAATACATATAAATGTATTAATTTAGATTTCCCTTAGAAAGAAAATAATTTTAAACCTACTGTCACATAGCCCTCTCAATATTCTTGACTAATAGCCTGTCATTTCTGCCACTAAAACATTACCCCTATCTTTTTAGCCTCTGATAAACAGGAAGAGAGTGGTGGAGTTGGGAAATCATCATCTTGTAGTTATGCCAGTGAAAACTAAAAGTGGTGAGCTTAACGAGGAACAGGCATCTGCCTGGCTTCAAAGCAGCTTCCCCACAGACTGTTCATTAGCTCCAGTAGGAACGTGCTATACACGCAAGGGAGAAAGCAGAAAAACATCCTGCGGGCGATCAGCTGAAGCCCCAGTGAGGAGCAGGATGGACACGAGTGTCTCCAGACGGGACAGCCTCAGGCCACAACATTATTTATATAATATTCAAAAAACACAATGGCTATAAAAGACAAAAGGTGAGAAACTATTTCAAATTCTTAAAAACTAGGACAACTAAAGGCAGCATGCGCACTGAGACTAGGTCTTAGACCAGGATGTGGCTCTGTGACTCAGTGGTGCTTGGGTTCATCAGCACCATCAGAAAGAAAAAGAAAGGACAGGGAAGGAAGGGGAGAGAAGGGAAGGGGAGCGTGGAAGGACACTGAGAAAACTGACAAAACTAGACAATATGAGAACACAAATGTGGTAAAATGTAAAAATACCAGTGATTCTGTGTAAATAAGAGTCTTTTTTAAAAACTATTTTTGAACCTATTCCAAAACTTTAAAAAGAATTTCAAAACAGTAAATTAAAATCAAGAGCCTTAAACCAGGCATAGTGGTGCACACCTATAGCCCCAGCACCCGGAGGGTAAAACAGGACAACTCCCTCCAACTGCAGGCCAACATGGACTACAACACCAAAAAATAAACAAGAGGAAGGGAGGAGCAAAGGAATACATGAACTTCCCTTGACAATAAAAAAAGCTCAGACTTTGCCGTGGCCGCGCATTTCTTAGACTATGCCTACCTCTCCGACCCTGTATCCAGGCATCTCCCTCCCTCAAGCACTGAACTCAGTTACCCCTGCTTTCTGTGAGGTCCCTTATTGCACCAAGCTCTTTTAAACAGCACTGTGAAAATACCAGAAAAAATACTTCCCACACTCTTCATGTGGCTGGCTCCATGTCATTCTTTAAAATCAGTAATAAGACAAAATAATTAGAAAAAGCCAGTTATAACAATTCAAAAACAGGGCTACATTTTGATACTCACAATCATCAATTGGTCTTTGTGTCTATTTGGTACTTTCTCTTGTTTTTCTTTATTCAAAAACCCTAAGGGATAAATCTGCATCTGGTTGTAAGTCAAAAAATAAATATGAACTGCAAAGCATCTTAGCCTTTAGACCACATTATCTCTAAGTTCTTAAAACTAACTCTCCATCCAAACGTACTACATATCATTACAAAATTGATGAACATATGCACAGAGTGCATAACTTTACTGAGGGGACAACCATTCATGACAACTGGACTGATCACCCACTTCAGAGCACACCATCTGCCAAATTATTTAATACTCCCTTATTTCAGAAAGTATAGATTGATGTTGATTAGATGAAACCTTCCCACAAAAAAATTTCTAACATTTGATATTTGTGTGTGTCAGCCACTGTCTGACACATCAGAATTAAGCATGAATTTTGGAACAAGCGGTTACTGCTCATGAATTTGCAACTATTTCCTCACTTTAGCTGAAGGAAGAGAGATTTTTTTTTTAAAGATTGCCATAATATGAATATGCAGAGAAAAAATTAAAAGCAAAAGCACATGATAAAATTTCAAGGAGGAAAATGACAAACCACAAAGCAAATGAGAAAAGTGAGCCTCTGACAATTTACAAACCATAAAAACTTAGCCTTACAACAAAAATATTAACCAAATATTTATTCTCTGCCCTCTTACCTGTATGATCGATATTAGAAAGTACTTCAATATTTTAGTTAAATAAACATTATAGAGTGGAGTTTTAAACAAAATTCAGAAAAACAAAGGAGGGAGAAAAAAGTCAAAATTAAAGGATATTTCAGTGGTAAAAAGAAAAATGCTAATTAACATAAAAATTGTGCATAAGCAGAAAAGTGCCTCAAAAGTTCTTGAAAGCACATATACTTAAAGGTCAAAAATTCATTGCCTATGAATTGCATACTAGGCAGATGTGTTCTACCTGCCTACCTTATATTTTTTTAAACTTGAATTGGTTGCCAGGATTTAATCAGAAGAACTCACATCAAAATCTTCCCAATCTGAAGGTCTGGCAACAACAAGCCCCAGGGCCTGACTGTGAAGGTATCCGTTCCGCACCCTCCCTGCACCCTAGGAGTCACAAGGCGCTTTACACAAGTGTCAGTGCCTCCGCCCAACCCTGTCATAGTCCTCAGCAGTACCCTCCCTCCTTTGTTAGTAGACAGGTGTGCATATATTTAAAAGTTGCTTTTATGAGCAGCAGGAGGTGAGATACATGAGACTCACGTTTTACAATCACATGTGGAATTGTTCTTCCAGTTATCTCATCCTTAAAAATAGTGAGAATTGCAGTAAATATTTCCACCTAATCTTGTTTAAGTCACATGCTAAAAAGGGCATGCTTAGAACAAAGGTCTGGGTAAGCAATATGAGCTTTATTATCCACATATACTGTGCTCCAGGATGGTCAGTAGATCACCTGCACTCAACCCAAAGAACAGATAGATGCACAGGCTATGCTCCAGACATACAACTTCAAAACTCGAATGAGTATGCTATGCACAATGAACACTACAAATCAGTGTCCATTTCTAAAGGGATGTTCAAGATTTTTCCCTTCCTGCTCCTACAACCACTCACTCACCTTCTAACTATGCATGGGAACACACATTGAGGCCAAACAAATACATCTGCAGTTGGCTTGTTCTCCTTGCACTTATTCTGCTTTTTATCTTTAGAATTTTTCTTTGGTCTTGCTCTTGGCCTCTGATTGTACATGGCTGACATGGTAGGACAAATTTAGTGTCTTGGCACTTAATGAACAGAGATCTCTTGCCTCCCAAACAAGGAATAGAAGGAACGAGACATTACTGAGTACTCAAGATTCCCTCTATCCCAATAGGGTCCTTACAGTCACATGTGGTACTATCCAGCTCTAAGGGACTGAAGAAATATTTCTGAAGTGTGACCCATAAATAACCTTTATTCATATCATTGAGCAACTGGATAAACATGCTGCTTCCCAAGTTTCACATAAAACTATTGAAGGAAAGAATTTCTGGCAAGTAGGGTTGAGAAACTATACTTCTAACAAGCTCCCTAGGTGGCTTCTATGAATAAGAAATTTTAGAATCATTAAGTCCTAGGTAAAACAAAAAGAATACCCTTCTAGGCCTCCTTCAGGAAATTGATAGAGGCCAGGAGAAGCCAGTGACTACAATTTCTGATCGACAAACATTCTCTCTCTAGTCCTAGAGAACATACTACCATAACTTACACAGCTCATCGGTTCCCTCTCAAAGCCTGGATGATATTGCTGACCAACATGTGGCAAAGGAGGCTCCACGACAGCACAACGATTTTATGCTTGCCTTTGGCTGTCACAACTCTCTTGGGGGAATCTGCTCTTCAAGCTCACCTCTCTTCTGTTGCTGCTATCCACAGTACCCCTAGGGTAAACTGAAGGCTCTTACACAGTCAGTTATACTCTGCTGATTTACAGCACCAAACAGCCATTCACAGAAGGGCTCTCTACAAACCGGATTATGTCAACTCAGCGATTAATTCTGGACCTCTTAATGTGTCACCTACCTAAAGACAAACCTTATATATCCATTCTTCTTTTTTCTTTTTTTTTTTTGTCCTCAGCATTTCAGATTTTATTGGTTTTGTTGAGAATCAGTACACAATTCACTTTTGTACACAATATTTAACACACATACCAAAAAAGCCATGTACTGTTTTTCAATTGTTCCAGTAACTTTCCAGCTTCAAATTTAGAGGCATATTTTCTGTAAGAGGATTAAGTACCAGTATCTTCAAATGCTGACAAAATGTTAAGTCCCACCAGTTCACATTTTGTATCACATACTTTACAGACTCAAATTTTTTATCTTTCACAGCACATTAACAAAATGAGGCAAACCGGACTGCCACTACCAAAGATGTTATGGAGTGCACACAATTCTGACAGGGCAACAATTAGGATACAGTTTTCTTTAGGAAACAATTCCACTAAAAACATGGGAATAGGAGACATTTAAAGTATCTAAGACATTAAATGCAGGACTACAATTCCAAATTGCCACATAGTATGCTTTGTATTGCCAGATGTAAAATTGTAACCCCCACCTATGTGATGTGAAGCTGACAGCCAAGACAGTCAAAGCCTGCCATAATTCAATATCCCACTATTTCTGGTTATATCAAAAAGTAAACAACCAGAGAATAAATTCACGTCTAAATAAAATCATTTACACTTAAAAAATGTGATGAGGTGGGATTCCCTCCTTTTTAAAAATGTTTCCGGAGCTATTAAAAAAATTGCATTTACAAAATAGTTGATAAAAATATTCCTTTGGATTATACAAGAAGGGAGACAGGGAGCACTGATAAGACATGGTGTGTGATTAATTCGACTTGGCTTCTTTCTCTCTTTCTTCTTCAGAAGATGCACTCTTCTCAGTTTTAGTTATTCCATTCTACACAGGTAAATCTTCCGTGGTTTCTTGATCAGCCGCTTCAGCCTATTTTCCCTTGGCTCCCCTTTTCCTTTTTGCTTCCACTTTTTTGTCCGAAGATTTATCCTTTCCCACTGCCTGTTTTGGCTTCGTTCACACTTTAGCTAGTACAGGTTTAGCCAGACAACCTCACCAATCTTCCCATCTCCTCTTGGGCTCCTCCTTCACCACCCCTTTGGCTGAGCTGACTTTCCTCTTGGGCATCTTGGCAGTGAGGAATAGGGGATGTGGAAGCTGCAGGTCAATGGGAGCCTTGTGGAACCATACAGCTGGACACCACTGCTGCATAGCTTCCTCTCACCGCCAGAGCTACAGCATATATCCATTCTTTTTGGTTCCTCAAATTAAGCTTCCTATTGACACCTTACACCTATTGTCTTTTGAAAAGGAGACTGCAGTTAAAAGAACCAACTACAAGAGAAAGTGAATTATAAATGCATGTTAAGCGTTGCAAATGACTGGAGGTCCAGCAATTAGAGGGAGTTAATCAGTGAGATAATCAGAATAAAAGTCAGAGTAACGCTAACTGTTCTGCATTATGCAAAAGTTGTTGTTGTTTTTTTTTTCTTATCATTATTGAAACCAGTGTACCTTAAACATAAAAATGCCTTTGAGTTACCTGGAACATATTTCTAAAACCTTTGCTCTGATTCAAGGAGTCTGCAACAAAGTCCAAGTCACTTCCTTCCTAAACAACCTCCTGGCAGCGCTGATGCCATGTGGCTCTGCTACTTATAGTATGGGGGACAGCACACGGTCTGGGAAGCTCGTCAGACAGGCCAAGGACAGAGTCTACAGCTCAACAAGATCCCCAGTTGATCGACATGCATGCCAGAGAGCAGATGACTACCACACTATGCTAACCGTGAATCAGAAGCGCTTCATCTACTAAAAAACACCAGGCTTCGCTTCAATGATTCAGGCCCTGTTAGCCTCAGAACTGACTCTTCCCATGTTTGCTTGTTACTAAGCACACTTCAGGCAATTCTAATGACCAGCCAGTACTGAGAACACACAGTAAAAAATACCCCACTGACTCGGGGCAAAATATGGTATGACTGCACATGAATTTGTGAGAAGTTTCTTTATGGGATGATGAAAACATTCTAAATTGATTTGGTGATGGTCATATGACGGTGAATAAACTGAAATCCACTGAATTATATATTTCAAATGAGGTAGTCAAATACTGTGTGCATTAAATCTCAATAAAACTGTTACAAAACTTAAATTTAAAGCTTAAAAAACTAATAGCTTCTTTATTTACAAACAAATAATCCTCACTTAACAACAATAAAATAGAATTATGTTCTATGCTAGAATTCTGACCTAAGACTCTGAACGTTCTGTTTTGTTTTGTTTTTTTCTGTAACTTCTTTTTTTTTTTTTGTCTTTTTGAGACAGGGTCTCACTATGCAGTTCAGGCTGGCCTTAAGCTCACTTTGTAGCTCAGGCTGGTCTCGAACTCACAACAATCCTCTTGCCTCAGCCTCCCGAGTGCTGGGATTACAGGCATGTGCCACCATGCCTGGCTTGTAACTTCTTTTTATAAGGAAAGAAATACTGAAGTCTCCCCAGAAATACTAATATGGAGCCAGGGAAATGGCTCAGTGGAATAAGCACTTGCCTGGCAAGTGAAAGGGCCTGAGTTCAATCCCTGGTTCTGAAAAAAAAAAAAAACCACAATCCTCAGAAATACTAACTTCTGCTCATCTAAAAGATTGATTTTGTTCAAGGTAGTACATGAAGGAGAAACCTGAAACTTGTACTATAAAGGAGCATTACTATGTTTAAATTTTAAAAAGCATATTTATCAATTTGTGACTACCATGCATAAAACAAATTTCTAGAGTTCAAATAATTTCCATTATGTTTCTCCTATTTAAAAAAAAAAATCAGGGGCCAGGAAAATGGCTCAGCGAAATAAGCGCTTCCCTGGCAAGTGCAAGGGCCTGAGTTCAATCCCTGGTTCTGCCAAAAATAAAAATAAAAAATAAAAATAGATTCACTGCATCACATTCTTCCAACTTTTTATATGCTTGAAAATATTCACAAACATGCTAAGAAAAATACATAAAATGAAAATTCAATCTTGTTTTTAAAAATAGTACAAGAAACTCAATACTGTTCTCATAAAAAGTAAAATCATAAGCAGCACTAACATTATAGGGAAGGTCATGGTACAATATAAAATACTGTTTAGTTAGGCACTGCTCTATTCTGGAGATTCTCTCATAGCTTTTCGCAGCTATGGTGTTAAAGACTCAATACTACAGGTACCAAACACTCAAAACAATCAGGGCTTGCTCAGACCCGAGCTCCTTCCTTGCTATGTCTCCGAGGCCCATGCAAGCCATCTTCCCTCCATAAATCACTGTCCTATTTATGGCCCCATAGTCTCACGCTCCCTTTGGAAATGGGCACGTTCTGAATCTGACACTGAAGAGAGCTCCCCAGACAATATAAACTAATATGTGCACCTTCCAGATCCCCCACACATCAAGAATCCTTCCCTTAAGAAACAACTTTCTAGGGCTAGTGAGATAGCTCAGCGGATTATGCACCTGCTAAGGCAAGTGCCCAGGTGGCAGCATATGCCACATGCCTGTAATCCTTGAACTGGGGAGGCTGAAAACAGGAAGATCACTACAAGTCTGAGCTGTGCAGTGAGACCCTGTACCGAATAAATTTGAGAAAAAAAGAAAAACTGTACCAGAGTCCAATCATTCTTCCTTTCCACCGCTCCACTATAAAATCCTATGCATTTTACCATTATTGCTACTGTATTTTCTTTTTTTAAATTATACTGACCTTGCCCTAGGTAGTAACACTTGCAGATCACAGACTTCTAGGTAGTATAAGTACTAACAGCACCTCAGTACTTGTCATCAACTGCTCTTCTGATTACCAAACACTATCTAAAGCATTCTGGCTGGAAAGTGAAGCAAGTCAAGAAGCAGCCAAGATCAACAAGTTCTAGCTTGTGTGTCAAGTACCAAAGGAATGATGACTACTAAGACAAAATTTTCTCATCAAAATGTGCTAAGCAGCAAGTAAGACAAATTTTAAAGCCATAAAGTACCCAGCTATGACTATACTTTCATACCAAGAAAGCTTACTCTCAGGCCTCACCTAAATTCCTCCTGCTTTAAGTACATCTGCACAGTGAACACTTCAATGTTCACTGCAATGACAATACAGTTACATATTCAAAAGTAAAAATAATAATTTGAACTAGGTAACCAATTTCAACCTACATCATTATACTATTGAGTTAAAAATCTAATTCCTAATGGATTATTGTGTCTCATATATGCCTTAATAGTTCAATTTTTTTCCTGATACCAAAAAAAAATTTTTACAAAGACAAAAGACTTACCTAATAGTATATATATTCTGAATGTTCTTTTCCCCACCTTGTCCTTCCTTTTGAGCTTGCATTTGTAATAATTTCATAATGACTTTTATCAAACCATGTGTATTCCTGTAAAAAAATAGAATGACATGTCAAATAATACAGACATAAACTGAATATGCTAATCAAGTATTGATTCGTGTGTGTGTGTGTGTGTGTGTGTGTGTGTGTGTGTGTGTGCGTGTGTTTTGCTGGGGATTTAACAAAAGGCTTCACACATGCTAGGCAAGTACTTTACAACACCTGCCTCCAGCCTAGTCCTACCATTTTTAAATAAGTGAACACTTGCCACCCACACTGAGCAGTAGCCACCCACAGGCAGCCCATTCATTCTACAGCCCAACAAAAGCCCACCAAACACATTTAAAAGAGGAAAAAGTGCCACAGAATCAAACCACTCAACTATCAATCAACTCTCTATACACTCTTGGGAGGAAAAATCAATCAGAAAAGAACAGCCCCATAATTTCAAGCACTGACCACAGCAGTCACCCACAATGAATGATCAAATACTTTATTTATAAACATTAGCAGACTATGAAAAATTACAAAACTTCTAAAGTAGACTAACCTCTCAAAAAGCTAGGATAGAGGACCAAGCATAGGGGATCACATTAAAGGAGAATTAGTAGAAAGAAAGGAACACTTACATTTTTTATTTTAGGTAGAGGTAAACTATAACATACCAAAAAGAAAAACAGCATGCCCTTTTAAAATAAGAATAACTCTGGAAAGTAAAAAAATATTAGAAATAAAAGATGACTTGTTAAATTAAAAAGTAAGTACTGGGACAAGGAGACAGCTCAACAGCATAAGTACCTTCCTGACAAGCACAGGGTCCTCAGTTTGATCCTCAGTACCAAAACAAGAGTAATATTTCTTAATGATGTTGGGCATCTACTATAAGTAAGCACTCTCCCAAGTGCTTGACATGTATTATAAGATCATTTACTATTTAGATTAGAATAGTTCACAAATTACTGTTAAAAGTTAGGACAAGGCTCAGATTTCATTAGATATTATTTGAGGCATTATAAAAACAAGATGTTACCAGTGTATTTTTTAGTTTTTATTTGTTTTATTTTATGTTTTTGTTTTTGATACAAGGTCTTACTGTCCAGAGTGTACTTTTTAAGGCAGGAAAATGGTTGCCTACACTAGGCCTGCGCTGTGGCTACTGCGTTCTGTGTATGGACACAAAGCATTGGCAGCCTGGCTGGTCTAAAGTGAAATATGCTCTAAGCACAAATACATTTGGACAAAAAGGACCTGAAACAAAAAAGAATGTGAAATCTCATATACAATTTTTCAAGTTGAGTACATGTTAAAATAATATATTGATATATTGGGCTATATAAAATGTATTAAAATTAATACCACCTGTTCCTTTTTAATGTCTTAATATGACTCCTACAAAATTTTGACTTACATGAGACTTATTTCTGTGGCTCAAGCGGTATTTCCACTGCACAGCACTATTTTGAATTTACAAATGGTTCCTAAGTGGACTCTTAGAGAAGTATTGAGATTTCCCTTGCAGTTAAAGCATTTTCCAATTTTTACAATGGTCTCCTTTCTATTTCACACAGGTCCTCGGATCCTCCTATGGCCATGCAGTGCAGACTCACAGATGAGTCTTGTGACAGACAGCACATGCACATGGTTTCTCTCCCATGTGGATAGTCTCATGAACAGAAGGCTCAATTCCACATGAAAACTTACCCATAAAAATTGTCTCTCCTAGGGGCCAGGAATATATCTCAGTGGCATAATGCCTGCCTGGCAAGCACAAGGTTGTAAGTTTGATTCCCAGTACAAAAAAAAAAAAATCTTTCCTGTTTGTGTTCTCTGATAGATGTACAATATTACCTTTGTTCATATCCTCCACATTGGTACTACATGCATGGTACTTTTATTTTCCTCAACAAATAGGCCAGTTAATCTCACTGTAATGCAACATGAATTTAAAAAGGAAGTTTTTAAAAGTAGACTGAACTGTAATTATCTTACAAAGGTCTGCCGTATAGCACTCCTTGAGAACCTCCTGGTTAGGGTAACAGAAACGTTGCCTTCTTTTCTTCCTTTGGGACTCATGAGAGTCTCAGAACTTCGTCCATTGAAACTCTTAAGTTTCTAGACTCCTCTTATTCCAACACTTAGGAAGAAGATATCTCAACATCCACACCTTTAAAATAAGTGCCTTGTTTGACATTCTTCACACTCATTCACTCTGAAAGTAAGCCTTTCTGTAGCAGAAGATCCTGGACTACAAAGAATGATACTTCCTGGGGAGATAGCTCAGTGGTCTAAGCACCTGGCTGGCAACCTTAAGGACTGGCTCCAATCCCCAGTATCACATGCCATGCCAGGGAACCAAGGCACACAGCCAACCACCAAAACTGGGCATGGTGATACACACCTATAATCCCAGCACTGGGGAAGCTGAGACAGGAGGATCACTAGGAGTTCCAAGCTGCATAGTGAGATCCTGTACCAAATAAATACATAAATAAGTGGTTTTAAAAAATTAAAACAAAGAATGATACTTCCAGTATATCATGCTCTTCATATCTCTTCCGTTTCCTTTTCAAAGGCCTGGAGATCTATCAACATGAAAATCATCACTGTTCTGTCACAAATTTACAAAAAGCCTGCCCCTAGGTCTAAAAGCCTGGCTTTATCACTGAAAGCAGAGCTCAGAGATCAGAGAGTCTCCTCAAAGCCTCAGGGGATCTGACTCACCCAAATATATATATATATATATTTTTTTTTTTTTAAACTGAAAGCACAGCATAATTTTTCTTTTATATATGTTCACAAATGCTTGTACAAGAAACAGTGACTTCTTAAAACCTACAGCATTTTCTTCATAGAACAGAGACAGAGAGGTTAATGATGCACTTGAATGCATTACAGTGACTTGGGGTGAAAACCTAAAGATAACACAGGGGAGGGGTGGCACATGTAGGCCCTGGACAGCAACTGTTAAGGTCTAGGGGAACACACCTACACAGGGACTGGGGACCTGCAGGGGTCAACCAGTGCATCCACCCTACAAAGGCAGCAGAGAAGGATGTAGGGCAACCGTTTTGGACAGCCTGCCACCACCATCAGATGACTTATTCAACACAGACTGAGCGTGCTTACCATGGAACAAAAGTTGTACCCATTTTTAACCATAAGCTCTTATAACAAAATAAAGCCTTCCTCTTCAGCAAATCTTACACCAGTGTTCACTTCGATGGTTCATTAACAAAAATATGACTTCTGCTCTTATATGCTAAACATGAGAAAAATCAGTTCCTTTCTGTAGTCTACCTGATAGCAGAGCTTGGACCAGCCAATACTTGTCTGTCAGCTCCTGGCTAGATGCAGCCAACAGAAGCATTCTTTTTTTAAGGGCTTACACTTTATTAGGGATAAGTCAGTTTGGAACTGAAGTTATTTGCCAAGAGGAAATCATAGGTTGTGAAATACATTTTAACTTCTGGAATTATATTGCCTACTGTTATGCTAAATAGAAATGTAAGGAACTTTTTTAAAAATGTGAATTTTTGCCTATCCTTAGGAATTTTGATGTCAACTTTATGTAACCTTAAGTACACTGAATGGAACCTATAGAAGTAAGAGACATCTCAGACCTTTCCTGATGCTACAGCTTTTGTTTTTCCAGTGGCCAAAAATACCAAAATGTCTGTTTATGGATTAAAAACTGCTTAAGAAGCCTCTGTTACTACTCTTCCTCTTGAAGATGATAATAATCTGTGTGGCCAAATATTTGGACCCTTGTGGACTAGGCATTGTACTGTATACTTGGTTTCCTAATTTAAGGCTTTCCACAGTCTCACTAATGGTAAGAATGAATAATTTCTGTTT
>PVKA01013651.1:0-54454 GCA_004027165.1 Ctenomys sociabilis | reverse complement strand
TTTGACTTGTTCAAATTATATAAGAAGACAGTGTTATTTCCATTTTATTTATTAGGCAAATGAGGCTCTAAGAGTCTAAAAGGACTTACTTTGTGATTCAAACCCAGGTCCACTGGACTCCAAACTTTTGATCATTTTAATATACTCATGGAAAGGAGGAGCACTGCATTCTTCTTTTATCCCCCCATTTATCCCACTCATACTCATTTCTTTTATTCCTTCTTCATGCCTTGTCCCAGAGAGTATGCAAGTCATTTCATCAACTACTCTGTTTGCACATATTGCACTGAGACATGTCTAATTGGTTACATAAAATAACAATAGCTAATATTATGGAATACTTACTCTTTGAAGGCTTAGTGGTAATAACTTCACATATGATTTCCTTATATCCCTTCAGTAGCCTCACAAAGAAGGTTCTGATCTAGTCATTTTAAAAACAAAAACAAAACAAAAAGCAAACAAACAAAATAGAGGGCCAGCTAGAGAACTCAGTGGATTAGTCTACCTGTTAGGCAGATGCAGGGACCAGGGTTCTATCCCCAATGTTCCATGTGTACCACACTCCAGGGTCCACTGGGACTGTGATTGAGACTGACCCTGGTGGCTGGCACCTGTAATCCCAGTGCTTGGGAGGCTGAAAACAGGAGGATCACTATGAGTCCAATCTGTGTAATGAGACCCTGTAGACCCTGAACTAACATACATAAATAAATAAGTAATTAAATACAAAATAATGGGTACAAAGGTGGTGAATAATATAAGTAAATCCACAAAAAAAAATTAAAGCTTGAACTCAGGAAATCTCCCCTAGAAGCCATCTGTGGAACACAGAGCTCTGGCTTGGATACATTGCTCCCAGCCACAGAGCACTCTGCCTCCATTCCCCAACGTTTTCCCCAATACATTCTCCACAAGCTTTGGCTTCGTGTCAAAATCCATATAAATAGCCATGTCTCAAAGCTGTTTTCAGGACTTTTCTACACCTGGGGACAATTTTGTAGATACACAGAGGCGGAGATTCCACAAGCTTTGAAAGAACTGTGAGCTAACCACCTGAAATTCCGTTTCCCGTCTGCCTCCACAGGAATAGCCCTCTATCCTTGACGCCATCCATCGGTGATTTTAATGGAGGTAAAGTCAACATGATACCTCTTGATCATGCTTCTCCTAGTGAAGTCTGCCAGAAAGGAATGGAAATTTTCTCTATCAGATTTCATCAGAGATCCTCCAAGTCAAGGGACATTTTTCCCAGCTGAGAAGCTGGATTTTATAACTGTAATAATAACCACAAGTGTAATAAGAATAAATAATAACATGCTCACAAACCCTTGTAGTTTATAGAATCCTTTTACTACAGCCATTTATATTATACTTAGTCCTCCCAATTGTTCTATGAAGTGAGAATAATTATGCTTCTTTTTGAAAAACTTTAAAAATTCAGCCTTGCGCTATAATGCTAATTTATATGGAGACCATCTTGCGATTGTGGTTGAGGGAAGGTCATAAATTGTCTTAAAGAATATGGGATGATCAAGCTACCAAGTCCAAGAGACTTGAGCCATCCTAGTTCTGCCACGAATTAGAGATGTGACTTATAAGCAAATGCATTTGCCCCTAGCATCTCAACTTCTTTTCTATACATCAGAAATAATATTTACCTCCAACCCAATATCAAAGAATCAAAGAAATAGTGAACCTTAAATTCCTACAACAGTGCCTGGCTTATAGAAAGGGCCCAAAATTGATGGTCTTCTTCAGCCTTTTCCTTAATGCAATAAGTTGCTTGGTAAATCTTTGCAGAATTGAGCTGAGTTTTAGGAGATATTGGTAACACTGTATATGATGAGAGTTACAAATTTTGTGATGGCTAAAATTGGCATTGGGGAAACATCACATAGATTTAGGTCAGCACACCTAAAAATGACTGATCAGCACGTATGATAACCACTCTGAGCTTCTGGTGTATGTACTGTGGTTAATGACACCTACTTCATGGGTTTATCATGAAAAACAAAAACATGTCAAGAGCAAAGTATAGTGCCGGGCATAAAGAATGGACCACTGTGAACCAACAATATTGGAGAGGTCTCTTTCTTCTCTTGTTTTGATGACTGTCTTTGAAGCCAGTGCTATGACACATCATCAACACATTGGCCAGAAGTATCCTGTATCATCAAAGCATGTAAATATATCTGAACACTTACACTGATTTTTAAGGCAACATTTTCTACCTCTGCTATTGTCCTGGCCCCAGAGCTCATACCCACAGGAACCTCCTGCTCCCATGGAGGTAAGTAGATCCAGAGCTACAGAACACTACATCACAAAGGAGGCCATATATTGAACTGCACTGAAGTTAACCAGCTGGTGGCCATATGCTCTTGGTATTTCCATCTTTTTGTTCTGGGGCCTGATACAACCACTGTGGAAATCAATTTGAAGGCTCCTCAGAAAACTAAAAGCAGCATTTCTCACTTGACTCAGACATTATCCTCAGTATCTTTCCCCAAAAATTAATTATACCATATTACAGTGATACAAGCATATCCATTTTTACAGAAACACAAGTTGAAAGCAGCCCTCAGCAGATGAATGGATAAAGAAAATGTGAAATGTATATGTATTCAACTTCTACTCTGCCATAAAGAAGAGTAAACTTGAGTTATTTGTAGGAAAATGGATATATGTTAAGAACAAAATGAAAGTGAAATAAATAGCACACAAACTTAAATACTTTGTGTTTTGTATGAGAAACCCAATATAAAGAAAAGTAAAAGATATACAATAGAAAACAGGGAGATAGAGAAGAAGTCCAAAAGATAGAGAAAGTATGAAGGAAGAGAAAGGAAAGAGAATGAGTCCAGGATAGAAATGTGTTCTATGAATGTACTAACTCCCCAGGAAGACTGTACTGACTGCAAACATGTGTCAGGCAAGATAAAATTTAATAAAGAAAAAGAAATCTAAATTGTAATAGCGCCATGTAGATTCCAAGCAAGAGAGAAATGCAAGCTGGGGATATGCTAGAGGATCTTGCATCCCTTAGAAACTCTGTGCTCTGTTTATTTTACAGTGATGGATTCACTCAAGCTTTCCCAGAGTACAGTTCTTTCTCTGTGACACACTACCCACTGAAGCTCTATTAACACAGACACCAAGTAAACAATGCCTCTTAGAGTAGTAAATTGAAGCACCCCACCTCGTCTTCCTTTATCAAAGTACACTTCCTTATGAATTATGAATAACTTCAGTTTCCAGTATGATTCCAGTAAGTATGATTTGAATCTAAAATATCCCCCACAGACCATTGCTAAAGGCTTGTTTACCAGTGGTTAAGCTTTTGGAAAGTGACTGGACTCAACTTCATTAGGGGATGATTGATGGCATCATTTGGAGGTGATGGGAATTTAGGAGCTGGGTTTAGTTGAAGACAGTGAGTCATGAGGGCATTTCTTGGGGAGAGTATCTCCTCCTCAATCCCTTTTTGCTGGCTCTCACCCCACCCTGCCCTGCCCTGCCCTGCCCTGCCCGCCTCTGCCTTCCTCTTTCCTTCTCTTTTATCCTTCCTCTGTTTTCCTTTCTCTTTCTTCTTCTCCTTCTTCTACCCCTACTCTCTCCTTTCTGCTTACCAGAGATGACCATCTTTCATTACCATGCCCTCTTGCCAGGTTTTAGTCTCAGTGCAGAACTAAAATCAATGAAGTGAGCCAAGCGTGGACAGAAACTCCAAAATCAAAACAAATTTTTCCTCTTTTCAGTAGTTTTTCTCAAGTATTTTGTCCTCAAAAATGGAAAGCTGACTTACACAATCACACTTTACTCTCCCTTGATGAAATCTTCAATAAGAGGAAATGGGGAACAAGACCTTTTCATTCCAAGACTCATACATTACTCATTGAAGTCTTTCTTGAACACCAGGGTAAATCTTGCCATGCATTCAGCCCTATTTATGGCAGTCATGATTCAGGCCAGGGCACTGCCCTAGTCACTACAGTGGAGCCCTAGCTAATCTTCTGCTTTCAGCATTGAATACCTGCACTCTCTGCACAGCAACCACAGTGTACTTTAAAAAAATACAGAATTTGGAGTGTGGAGGATAGAGCTTATGAATATGGAAAAGGGCCCAAGAAACCAACGATAGCAGAGATGGAGGGAGATGCAGGAAATGAAAAAGAGTTAAGCTGAGTTATGTACATGTACCAACTCCCCACAATAAATGTACTTAGTCATTGTGTACATTAAACATATACTAATAAAGATCAAAATTTTAAAGAATAAAATGAAAATACAACTCAAATGCTTTCCCACCTCCCCCTAAACAAAAGTTAAATCTTTTTAATTTCCCATGCGTGTGATCTGAGCTCCCTTTGTCGTTATGACTACCAACTCTCAATATTTTCACTGCATTCTTTTTCTCTGTGTTCCAGCCACAGTAACCACCTGGCTGGCTATCAAATGCCATGCAACTTCTTGCCTCAGAGGCCCTGAACCTTCCTGGGATATTCTTTATCTCCATCTGGAATTCAGAAATTTTAGTGGCTCATTCTCTTTCACCTTTCAGCTATCTCTCTGAATCTTACCTCATCAGAATGAACTTCTTTAAATATTCCCTATGTATGGTAAAACACACCTCTCTTCCTTCAACAATCTTACCTTTATTTCCTACAGAGAGAATATCACCCTATGAAACATCATACATTTGCATATTTTACTTTTTACTTACAGTTTGTTTACTCCTAAAAAATATATGGGAGCAGGATTTATGTTTTGCTACAGCATCTTAAGAGAAAAAAAGATGTCTTGTGCACAGTAGACTTATAGAATGCTTGGTAAATAAATGAATGATCGTACCAATTAATTATTAATTAACTTTATAACTAAGACTTATATGTTATGCTAGGCCAAAGAACTATTCAAAAATATTTCTTGAACAATCATCCCAGCTCCTGGGAAGGGAGGCAGCGTGATAGGCTGGAACAAAGATCCAATTTTCTGCCATGATTGGTGGCATTCTTCCTGTCTGCGTACTTCTGTGATTCTATTTCTGCATCAGTCAGAACTTAAGAAAGCAGAGTAGTGGCAAATGATTCATCTTAAATCTCCCAATTAGGTACAAAACACACATTATTGCACTCATCACTACACTCTTGTAAACTATAGATTATTGCATTTTTACCAACAAAGAAAATATAGGTAACATAGCTTGGTCAAATAGAAAAGCTATGGCAGATCTGAGTCCATCATTTCCTTTCCCAGGACTCCTCAATTGTTTTATTCTTCAAATCACAAAAGGTTAACGATCTTAACAGAATTCCAGCTCTGGTGTCTATTACCTGGATGACACTCAATACATCCAAGTATAACTGTCAGCCTCAGTTTTATCCTCTGCAAAATGATCCCAGTAATACTAGCTGTTCTAGTTTAAAAGACGTGTACACTTTGTATAAATGACATGAGTCACCTAGAAAAGTATGGAAAAAGTTTAAACTATCATTCACCAAAAGATTCTACTATAGGTGAAAGTTAAGAAATAATCATAAATGGAAGAAATCTTTTTGCAAATGCGTGTCTCAAAGGGAAGACAAGCCTGAGCTTCCTTTCTACTGACTTTCCAGTCTAATGACTTTAAATTCACTGCTAGGCTTTTATTCTCAGCCAAATGTGCTCTAGCCCACGTGAAAGTGTCTGATAAACTGGGAACCTCTTTTGATGCATGGGAAAGGAAGATGTTTTCTATTCCAAGCACCCATTTCTTTCCTGAATATGTTTCTTCAGATTTTTCTGCGGATGTTGATCTCACATTACTTCTCTTTTGATTTGAGGAGTTTAAAATAAATCTACAGGACTTTTTCAATTATTTATCACAGAAGACATTTAAGGCTTGGTTTCAAAGTTGATTTCTTGATTTCCACACTCACTCATGCACACTGGAAAGTGAGTCTGACCTGGGAGAAGAGCTCAGTGAAGGTTGAAAGACATATCTGACTGATGTGAGGGACCTCACATGTCCTGACCAGACTTCTGTTTCCAAGCTGGGGTCAGAATCATTCATGTGATGGAAGGAGCTGCTGGGAAATTCTTCCAGATCCCTGACTCTTCAGCTGGAACTCTGACCACTGCTGCTTTTTATGCCAAAAAGAAAGAATCATGACTTCATTTTAAAATATTCTAACTTTATTTCATTTCAATTCAATATGTACACACATTATTTGAGCACCTTTGCTTATATTTTGCCACAAAAAAAAAGGACTACAAGTTGCAAAGAAAAGAAATGTTCATTGTGCTTGGCATGGCATTGCAAACCTACAGACCCAGAACTCAGGAAGCTAAAGCAGGAGGCTGGCCATGAATTTGTGGCCACCCTGGACTGCACAGTAAGCCCAGGGTCAGCATGAACTGCAAAGCGAGACCCTGTCTCAAAAAGTTAAAAACATAAAAATTAGTCATTGTAAAGAGGAAAGTGGTCCACAGTGCTTGGGATTAAGACAGCCAATGTTTAGATCTGAACACTCTCTCTTACTGAATGAGTCATTAGGAAAGTCTCATATCATGTCTTAGCCTGAATATCTTCAATGTAAAATGACATGACATTAACAAAAGTGCTAACTTACAATGTTGTTTATTTAGATCCATGTAGAATATGTGTAGTACCTACTCCAGGATTGCCCATTGTAATATTATAAGAATCAAAATTAATTTCTTTTATTTACTCTTTTAAATTAATTAATTATTTATTTTGTGCAGGCTTTTACTACACAGCTCAGACATGTAGTGATCCTCCTGTCTCAACCTCCCCAGTGCTGATTACAAGCATGTGGCACTTCACCTGGTTTCAGTGGCTAGCACAGTACGTGGTTACAGGGATCAAACCTTGGTCCTTACACTTGCCAGGGAGGTGCTTAGATGACTGAGCCATCTCCCCAGCTCAAGAATTAATTTCTAAATACCAGCAAAATTAAGAGTTCCTGTCTTCATACCCAATGGGCAGTATAGACTTTCATTAAATATTTATACAAATATTTAGTTACAACAGTGCTATGGGGATTATATCATTGCTTTCTAACACCTGTCCCAACCTTCTGTCACTGCGTAGTGCCTGTGTGTATTTGGGGTTGGGCAGCAGCTCAGCCCAATCTTAGCTCTCTAAATACTCTTTCAGAGGCCAATTCAATCTCTGTAATATCTACACTGACATAGAGATGCATATGTGACCTAAGTATCACATCTTATAAAAGGAAGGCCCAGGACTTTTGTATAGGAAGAAGACTTCTTTTTTATGCCATTGGATATGACAAAGAAATTACTCAACCCAGCAAAAAGCCAAGATTAGGAAAAGCTCTGTACCTAGGTTCATAAATTATATATGCCTCTACATATATGAAATATATATGCAATACATTATAATATATATGGGGTGTGTGTGTGTGTGTGTGTGTGTGTGTGTGTGTGTGTTTGGTAATCAGTAATACTGAACCATTGAATTTAGCCTCACTTGTAATTTACCATGTCTTCACAATATTCAGACAAAAACAGTCTTTAATAATAAGAAGACAAATAACTCATTTAAAAATTGGCAAGGGATCTGAATAGACAATTTTCCAAGGAAAATATGCAAATGGACAGGAAGCCCATAAAAACATTCTTAATATCATTATGTCAGTAGGAAAATGTAAATTAAAACTACTAATAAGATTCTACTTCATACTCATTGAGATGGCTAGAACCAAAAACTCAGATATTTACAAACAGCTGGTGAACAAATTGAAAAATCAGAACCCGTGTAGCTGCAGTTAGGAATGCTACCTTGGAAAGCAGTCTGAAAGTTTTATTGATTAAACATAGAGTTAGCATATGACTTACCTGTTCCATTCTTGGTATATATTCAAGACAAATGAAATATAGTCACCCGAAAACCTGTAGAATATTTCTAGAAGTATCATTCATAATAGCTAAAAATGAAAAAAATGAGTCTCTATTAATGATAAATAGTAAGAAATTTGTATATCCCTATAGTATTATTCAACCATATAAGAAATAAAGTAGTAATGGGATAAACCTCAAATCATTATGCTGAGTACAAGAAAGCCAGTCATAAAAGGTCACGTATTATAAGATATTATTTATATGAAGTGTTCTGAACAGGGAAATCAGGGCTAAGAAGAACAGAAAGACAGAAATTGATAGCTACAAGAAAAGAAAGAAATTGACAGCTAAAGAGTAAGGGATTTCTTTTTCAAGTAATTAAAAATATTCTGACTGTAGTGATGGTTACCTGTACTGTGAATATAAAAATAATCATTTAAATAAATTTAATGTATGTCAGTTCCCCATGGTCTATCTGCCCCTTCACCTACAACAAATGATAATAACTACTACTAGTAATGCCCACTAAAAGAACCAAATAGGCCAGGCCGCAGGTGCACAGGTGCACACATGACTTTGGCAGGTGGACTGATCTGAACTCACAAGAACCAGTACAGCTGTCCCCCAGCAAGGGGAGTAACCAGCAAGACCAGCCGTGCGGAAGGGTCTGAAGCCTCAGCAAGGAGCCAGGAGTTGGACTTGGAAGAGCTCTGCCCACAACAGAGCAGTCCCAGAGCCACATACAGAGGCCAGGATCAGCTCCATACCCAGCACGATTTCCATGGAAATGGCACTGTCTGGGGTCTTGTGTGGACACTGTCACAGAACTGTAAACATCAGAGGTAATTAATACTTTTATTTTCTCATGTTTGTGATTGGCTAGCCTTTTCCTGTATTGTTAGAAGTCATCTTATTTTGTTTTGTATTTTGTGGTTATTTTTGTTTAGGGATTTTTTTTCTCATCCCTCCTCTTTCTTGGGTTTAACTTTTCTTTTTCTTTTTTTCCCCTCCATTTCTGTTCTCCTCTTTCTTTTTTCTTTTCTTGTTTTTTTAAGTTTCTTACTTATTTTTCTTTGTTTTCTTCTATTTCTTTTCTTTCTTTTTTCAACTATATTTTGAATTTCAACTTTCAATTGTGCAAACATTATCTCTTCCCTTCATGATTACTACTTCACATTCTTCCTTCCTATTTATTCCATTTTCCCAAAATTCAGGCAATCATCCTTTGACCTTCAGCCTTGGCTCTACTATATTTGACCTCATTTATCACATAATTCTGTCCCCTATTCATATTAACCACCCAACACCTCTGACAAAAGGGTAAAATCACTCCATTAAGAGGGAAATCACTACAAATAAGTACAAGGTATATATTTGATTTTGTTATATAACTCTAGTTTCCTCCTATGATTGGAGGTTAATGGTTGTCATATTTTGTCAGCAGTTAAACTGTACTTGAATTAGTCTTATTACAAACTATAATACTAACTGTAGTATAAACTGTACCACTTTAGCCAGAATAACACACATGCTTTAATCAGTTTTTCTCCTCTGATTGATAACACTATTACTGTATTGAGATATAATCATCATCACCACCCAGTACCAAATGTGTGACTATTGAGCCAAATAGTATCTTTGAATCCTTTAAAAAATTGGAAAAAGTAGTTCCTTGGGATATCTAAACAAAACCACCTACATATAGAAGAGATCCCTGAAGCATGGACACCTCCTAGGGAAGCCTCAATGCTAGTGAAAAAAATCATCATAAAAAGTCAGCAAGCATCAATATAGAAAACAAAATAAAATAGAAAAGAGAAAATAACAAAATACAGAAGGAAAATGCAACACCAGATCTCCAGCCCACCCAGAACACAGTGAGATAGATGAAATTAGAAGTCAGAAACTGAAACTTTTTAAAACGTTAGCAGCAGAAGTGAGTGAAGAAACAAGTCTAAAAGGCTATAGAGAAAATTATTTCTTAGGAACAGAAAAGAAATGGTACTTTAAAAAATATTAGGGAAAAATCATATAAAGAATAGATGAGTGTAGAAAAATAATGGAAACAAAAAATGTCTGACATAGGAAAGAAATGGAATCCATGAAATACATCCAAACAAAAACCCAAGAATTAAAACCTACACAGAAAGTATATGCAACAGAGTAAACAGAGGAGAGAACAGAACATCAATTTTTTAAAGACAGAATTGAAGTTAGTGATCAGGAAAAGAAGGTTAGTTTAAAAGTAGCAACAGATGATGAAAACTCAATCCAACAGCCACAAGATGATGCATAGAATGACATAAGCTTGATTGGTGTCAATAATAAAGCTGGACACAGTAAGAATGGCTGGGTGGCTAAATAGCTCGGCCAATTAAAGCACCTTCAAACGGGCCAGGGATTCAACCCTTGGGCCTGCCAGGCTGGCCCTGCCTCTGGGGCATGCTGAGACAGTGATTGAGCCTAGGTGCAGTAGTGCGTGTCTGTAATCCTAGCACTTGAGAAGCTGTAAACAGGAGAATCACTACAAGTCCGATCTAGTAGTGAGACCCTGAGCACCCTGTAGACCATTCCCTGAGATTACAAAGAGAGAGAGAGAGAGAGAGAGAAGGAGAAAGAGAAGGAAGGAAGGAAGGAAGGAAGGAAGGAAGGAAGGAAGGAAGGAAGGAAGGAAGGTAGGAAGGAAGGAAGGAAGGAAGATACAATATACAACCCAAATGTCCATCAAATGAGGAACAGATACAAATGATGTGATATTCTTACAAAATGGACTATTACAATGGAGTATTTAATTTTCTATTAAAGAAAGGCAGGCTCAAGGCTTTTATAGGTAGATAGATGCAACTAGAAATAATACTCATAAATGAAATAAATCAGACCCAATAGGATGTGTGAGCATCTTGTAGTCTCACTAGTGTCAGCACTTGAAAGGTACAATAGATACTGCAAAAAAAGAAAGTATCTGCTCAAAGAGAAGGAACAACTGGTCAGAGGAAAAAGACTAAAGAAAGAGAATGGAAAAAGACATATTTATGTATAGATACAGGATATCTGCAAGATAATTGTATTGCTGATTTCTGTTGGTTTATTGAAAGGAGAATTATTGCTCCTTTTAAATTTTTTATAACTTTTTATTTACCAATTTTGCATGTCATTATCTAGTAATCTGAACAACAAATATGCAACATAACAACCATTGTTGAATTCCTATTGTTTATTTAATGAAATTTGATATTGTTTCTAATGTGTATTTATTTATTTATGTATTTATTTATTTTGTGCAGAGTCTCCCTATGCAGCTTAAACTTATAGTGATTCTCCTGATTTGTGCCTCCCTGGTGCTGGGATTAGAGGTGTGGACCACCACACCTGGACTCCATTGCCAGCTCAACACACCCAGGGGTGGGGCCAGCATGGCATGTGGCACCAGGGATCTAACCCTGGCCCTTGAGATTACCAAAGCAAGTGATTAGTCTGCTGAGCTATAATTCCAGCCCTTTTCAAAATTTTTATTCCCTTCAAAAAAAATAAAAAATTATATTTAGCTCAAAAAGAAATTCATAGACTGAAAAATCAAAAGATGTGTGCCAGAACCTGCCACTTGAAAAGTGAAAGCAGGGGTAGCTAATCTGTTTTCAAACAATATGAACTTCAAACCAAGAGTGATCAAAAGAGATAAAGAAGGTCATTACAAACATTAGGGAAAACAAATAGGAGGAAGAGATCCCAAGCACAGACATAAATGCACCAAATATGGGAGCACCCAACTATATAAGACAATCATTAATAGACATAAAAGATCAAATAAGCAATAGCATATTTATAACACCCCACTGTCACAAAGAGAGAGATCAACCAGACCAAAAAATAAATAAATAAATAAAATCATTAAAGAATTATCAGAACTGAACCAAATGTGTGAATAAATGTACTTAATAGTCATTCAGAGTGTTCTGCTCTAATCCATCAAACTACACAGTCTTCTCAGATGCTCATGGAACATTCTCTAAGACCATACACCAGCTCACAAAACTTGCTAAAGTAAACACAAAAGACTTGAAATTAGCCCATGCATATTATCTGGCTATAGTATGAAACAGAAAATTAATGCCAAAAGAAATGGCAAAAACTCCATAAATACAGAAATTAAACAATAGTCTCAAAAACAACCAATGGGTCACAGTAGTGAAATCTACTACTAAATGAGGAAGTGCATAAAACATAAAAACCACACAGACAATTGGAATGAATGGTCTTTATCTGAACTTGACAGTAGCCATATATGACAAACCAATCGCCAACATCATATTGAATGGAAAACTGAAAGCTTTCACTCTAAAATCAGAAGCAAGGTAAACTCATCACTCCTATTTAATGCAGTTCTGCAAATATTAGCTAGAACAATTATATAAGAGATAAAAATAAAAGAAATAATGATAGGACAAGAAGTTAAATTATTATTTGCATATGACAAGATTCTCTACATAGAAGTCTCCAAAAACACTATCAAAAGTCTTCTAGATTTAGTAACCAAAATCAGTAGCATACCTAGATACAGAGTTAATGCTCAAAAATTAGTAGCATTGCTGTAAACAAACAACAAACTCACTAAAAGAGAAATTAAGGAAATCACACCCTTCACAATAGCATCAAAAAATAAAATACTTAGAAATCAATCTAGCAAAGGAAGTAAAAGAAATGTACAATGAATGTTATAGTACTCAGAGAAAGGAGATTGAAAAGAACATCAGAAAATCAAAGATATCTCTTGTGCATGATAGGAAAAACCAACAGAGTGAAAATGGCTATATTCTCAAAACTGTTGTACAGATTTAAACTAGCATCCCTCATAGAACTAGATAAAATATTTATAAAATTCAGTTGGGATCAGAAGAAATTTAGAATAGCAAGAGCAATTCTGGGTAACAAAAGCAAGTCAGGAGACATCACAATCCCTGACTTGAAATTATACTGCATATCAACTGCTATAAAATCAGCATCAGCATGATACTGATCAAAAAGAAAAAAGAAAAAAAGAAGAAGACCTTAGGATCAGTGAAACAGGTTAGAATATGTAGACACAACTTAAAATACACTCATCCACCTTATGTTTTTTAGTATTTTAAGGAAGGGTCTACAGGGGTTTAGGGTCTCACTACTGGATCAGACTCATAGGGATCCACCTTTTCGCAGCCTCCCAAGAGCTGGGATTACAGGTGCACACCATCACGCCTAGTCTCAATTGCTATTTCAGCACACCCCCAGAGGCAAGGCTGGTAGAGCAGGCCCAGGGATTGAACCCACAGCCCCTGTTCCTGCTTGCAGGTGCTTTAGTCCACTGAGTTATTTGACCTGCCTGAGGAAGGTAGCCTTTTTAATAAATAGTACTGGAAAAAATGGCTCTCTACATAGAAAAGACTAAAACTAGACCTACATTTATCACAATGCACTAAATTAAAGTCAAAATGGATCAAAGACCTAAATACTAAAACAGAAATACTTAATCTACTAGAAGAGAAGTTAGGTAGAAACCTTAAAGACATAAGAATAAGCAGATAATTCATGAACAAAACCCAAACTGCATAAGAAATAGTCCAATGTAGAGTCAGGGAGATGGTTCAGTAAACTAAGTGCTTCCCTAAAAGTGCAAGGACATGAGTTCAATTCCCGGTTCTGACCCCCCCCCCAAAAAAAAACAAAGAAAGAAAAAGAAATAGTTCAAAGTATAAACAACTGGAATCTCATCTTATTAAAAAAGCTTATGCACATCAAAAGTAATCACCGACAGAATAAAAAGACAGACACCAAGTGGGGAAAAAATTAGCCAACAGCCCCTCAGACAAAACACTTCTATCTAGTACATATAAAGAAGTTTAAAACATCAGGCCACCAAAATTCAAAGACACAATCCAAAAATGGGCATCTAATATGAATATATACTTCTCAGATGAAGAAATACAAATGGCAAATAAATATGTGGAACAAATGTTCAACATTATTAGTCATTTGAGAAGCACAAATTAAAACAGCACTGAGATTTCATCTCTCTCCAAAAAGAATGGCTATCGTCAAGGAGTCAACCAATAACAAATGGGGTGGGAGTGTTGGGGGAAGAGTTACCCTTCTCTACTGTTGGTCAAAGTGTAGACTGGTGCAACCAACCACTGGGGCAATCAGTGTGGAAATTCCTCAGAGAACTTGGAATAAATGTACCCTGTAGCCCAGTGACTCCAATTCTGTGTACTTTCCCAGAAACATAAAAAACATCACACCACAGGGATAGATGTATGTCCATGTTTATAACAGCACAATTTATAATGGCTAAATCTTGGGGACAAACCATGTACCCATCAACGAAGAAGAGAATTTTAAAATTTGGTATTTTTCTGCAATGGAGTATGACTCAGCTATAAAAAAGAATAAACTTGAGACTTTTGTAGGTAAATGGATGCAACTTGAGACCATACTCATATGTGAAATAAATCAGTCTGGCATGTAAACATTTCATTGTCTCCCTACTGTAAGAAGGTGAAAGAGTAAATAAGATTCAAAATGTAACATTAATATTGAGAAATGGGAAGACACTGTTCAAAAAGAAGAGAAACTGGAGTAGGGGAAAGGATGAGAGAATAAGGGAAAAAGGAAAGAGAGAGAGAGAGACACGATAGTTAACATAGCCATACTATTAATTACTATTAGTTCACTGAAAATAAATATCTGTGTTCATATTGTTTGATCAATTTTTCTTGCCTATATTTTGTGGTCTGAGCAGCTACTTTGAAGATCACAATAAGCAATATACTAACCATTATTAGTCTCCTACTCTCTGACTTTGAAATTTTGTATCGTATTTGTTTCACTTCAAAATAAAATAAAATGCCAAATGTGTCTGTCAGACTGTGCATAATCTCCAAAGAGTGGTAGAAGTTTTATCCTACTCGCTTTGCAGCAGTGTACAATGCAGCCAGGGGCAATAGCTGATAGATCCTTGGTGGATGTTTTCTAAATAGCTAATATCTCTTATTGTACTAAGCTATTGTCTAAATGTCTTCTCTGTTGTTTGCTCTGGGGTGTGGTTTTTGAGTGGGGCCTCTTCCTCATCGTCTTTGCAAAGTTAGAATCCAGTATAGGGCCTATTTTAGAGTAAGGCACACTAGATGGGAGTTGAACTCCTGAGTTCACTCTTACCACCTTCTGAAGCTGTTCTAGAATTCCTCTTTCCTAAGTGTCTTTACAGGGTGCGACCAAAACCCCAGTGAACGCTGCTGCTGAACACCATGTCATGACAAGGCAGTATTGCAGAAAGCCTTGCAGTGCGTCATCATTCTCCTAATTCACTTGATCTAGCACCATGTGACTTCTGGCTCTTCCCTAAAGTCAAAGTCACCATGAAAGATAACTGATTTGGATCCGTGCAGGACAACAAGGCGGCCATGACAGCCCAACCGAAGACGCTCATGAAGGAGAAATTCCAGAACTGCTTCAGAAAGTGGCAAGAACAAGGGGTATGTGTGCTCAAAACAAAGGGGAGTTTTTAGAAATTGATTAATGGTCATGTGTCCTTTACTGTATGAAAACTTTTTAATTTAAACGTTCATTGTATTTTTATCTCACAGTATCGATTAGACAATATATCATTCGTTTTGTCACTTCCTTCTCACACCATAAATTTCCAGAGAATAGCATCCATATCTAACTTGATCATCGTCTGCTCAGTGTATGACATCCAGTCAGGCATTCCCCGCAAGTGTGTTGGTGACTAAACAGGATCCAGCTCTCCTTTTACCCCTCATGGTGGGTGGCACTAGCTGGGTGACCATCCTGCCTCAGTGCCCCCCTACCCCACCTTTCTGCTTCTCCAACCAGCTTGAATCATTTAATCTGCAGTTAATTCAGAGGCATACAGGCTGGGACATGATACATCAGATGATCAAGATAAATGGCTAGAGTATTTTTATGAGTAAAATCTCTTCAGATTTCAGTACATAAATCATTGGGTGTGAAATCGCTCATTGTCTTTAGGCAAAGCTATAACATGAAGGAAAATTCTATCTACTTATGAAGCAAAAGTCAGGGGGTTAGGAATAGTTTGAAGGAAAGAGACTACAATATAAAAATAAGATTTATCGTTTAATATTCTTCTTACATATATTTCTCTACCCCTATCTCTTACTTTCAGCATGGAATAAGAATTCAATTTCATATTTTTTCCACAGAGCCATGGGGGAAAAGCAGATCTGAAGAGTTAGATTCAGACAATACTTTTGAGCTATACCAAGACAGGCCATGGCCTTCTAAGCACAGGCTGAAAGTCCCTTCTTCAAAAAAGCCTTCCTTGAGCACATAGGCTGACATATTCTTCCCATTGGTTGCTCTTGCATTTCCCATAATATTACTTCTGTTGCTCTTATCACAGTTTTAATTGTATATTTATTTGTTTGCCTGCTTAATGCTTATCTCCCCCAGTAGGAATAAAGTCTTCTACATGGAAATGACTACTATATTTGTTTTTCGCTATATTGTCAGAAATGAACAGTGCCTAGCAGAAAGTAGATGCTGAGCAAACATCTGTTTTAAGTAAATACATAATGAGGAATTCCTCAGCTCCTTTTCAGAGTTAATCTAGAAAGAGCACCAGAGAAAAAGAATCACTGCTCAGTTCTCTTATTTTAAATTTTGTTGACTAGATGTGAAATGTTACTTTTCTAATAAAATAAATGAGCCCGTTCTGTGCACTTTGTTTGATGCACTCTCTCTCCATGTTCTCAACTTTTCCAATGTATGGCAAGGAAGCACTACCCCACTCCTTGTAAAGAGTGATTTATGACTTGACACTTTCTAAGGAGTACCAAATACTAATGGTAAAAACAGGAGCAAAACTGAGCTATTTTAACTCCAAAGCTCAACTTCTCCCCAGCATGCTCTGTAGCCTTCCTTCTGAAAAAAATCAGGGATAGAGTCAGAAGGAGGAGGAAAAAAATAATGTTCTCCTTTCTAATTTTCATCAGTAGAGGAACAAAAGACACACAAGCAACTGAAGACCAAAGAGAGGATGAGGCTCTCTATTTCTCCTCAGCAATTGCAGAAAATCACCAGACATGTTTCTAAGACACAATTAACACTGTTTGGACTGTTCTAGAATGCAACAGCTACAGGCATTGTCAGACAATATTGCAGGAAGTCAATCCTGGGCCCAGATCCTGCTCTGTGCGAGATATATCTTTGGATAGAGTGATCCAAAAGACAAAACTTCATTTCTGACCAGTTCTGACAGGGTCACGGAGACCCAAAGGAACAACCACACTAACATATGAGCAAACACATGCACAAGCATACACACACACACACACACACACACACAAATTTGAGCTATCATATGTTACCAAGGCTCCTAAATATACTCAGGGACTGCTTTCCTAAGTAAGCTATTGTATCCTCCTTCACAGTAACAGCCAGTATTGAATCAGATGAATGCTTTAATCCATACATACCTATACATGAATATATCCTCATAAATGTTAAACAAGAACCTATGTCAGTACACAATTTCACAGTATACAAAGTCATTTTATGCCCATTTCCCACTTGTTCCCATAATAACTCATGAGTAATGTGATTTAAAAAACATAGCCACCCAGTAATTTCACAGGGATCTGTAAACTGAGCTTTATTAGATGGGTTTCAAAGGGTCTCTGACCTATTCTGAAGATTATTGTAGAATAGAGACTATGTCATTTTTTCTGGATGTCAACATGCATTGTATTTGTGTCCATGTTCCTTCTTCCAATATAAAGTCTCAGGCCACCAAATAGTGACAATAATCTCTGACCTGAAGCCAAAAATAGCAAAGTTTATAAGCTGCCTTTTTCTCTAGTGTCTCACTTAATTCACATGTTTACAGCTTGATAAAATTAACCTTACAATTATGACTGCTTGATAGATAAGCACACTAGACATAGACACCTCTAAGATAATATAACACTTGCTTATATGCTATTCTCCTAAGGTGGTAAAAAAGGGAAAATAATATCTGAACTTTTGACAGGAAAGTACTTTTTCTCTGTTCACCTGAGCCAAGAGGTCACAGGCTAGAAACCAACTCAGGCAATTTAAAAACAACTGTTATAATAAAAATTTTAGTTTCTTACTATACATCAAGTCAATATAATAGTTTAAGCAAATAAAAGATAAAGGTTCCTTACAAGACTGTCCAGTCCATCCCAAGCATTTTCTTTCCCATTGCTTAGAATGCTTTTTTTGTCCAGATAGCTACATGCCACAGTCACTCCCTCCCTCCCTCCCTTCAAATACTTGTTCACATGTTCGACATTAATTCACACCTTCCACCATCACAACATAAAATATCACTCACCACCCATCCTACACAAGCACATATTCTTTTTTACTAAGTAGTAGTACATAGCACTGTACCTTCTGATCTACAATGAATTTATTTGGTTGTGTATGCAATGGTTATAACTCTCCAGAGTGGAATATTTAAGAGCTGTATACCTTGCTCATTTAACTTACTATACTAAAGCCTACACGATCTGCTTGGTAAATATTGGTTCATGAATGGAGCTTTACTATGATAAATATACAGGTGTCAGTAGCTTCTTAATAGTTGACTAAAGTCATGCAAGTGTTAAAAAGCCTCAATTTCAACTTATCCTTCCAAGTGTTATTCGCCTACAGCATTTGCTGCCTCCCAAATAAAAGTTTCATAGCACTTGTCTTTGGTTTGCTTACTAGGTGCATGAATGAGTACCTTCCAGTAGGAGGAACATAAAATCTCTGCATGGTCCAAATTCAATAGACACTGAGGAAAAGCACTGCCTTATTACTGGGAACTATGGAAATAGGACGAATATCAGAGTTCATTTGACCCAAAGCTCCACAAGGCTGCCATGGACTTCAATTTCATATCTTACTTCCTTGAATTCTATGATGTTGAATTTATCCTAAGGCTATGTGCTGTCTGGGTCCAGTCAAGGAAGCAAAACCAAAATATTCTAAATAAAATATTTATGTAGACAATCACAGATTCACATGCAGTTGTAAGAAACAGTGCAGAGAGATTTCTTGTACTTTTGCCCATTTTATAATACCTGTAGTAACATTTTCTAAAACCATGGTGTAACATCAGTTCCAGATTCCTAACACTTATATAATCAGCTGATCTCATTCTGATTTCCCCTATTTTACTTGTGAAGGGATATATGTGCATTTGTGTGTGTGTGTGTGTGTGTATGTGTGTGTACAATAGTGCACTTATGTGTTGGAGATGAACTCTGACTACACAACCTTTATTTCATTGCCTGTGTCACTTCATATATACAGCACTTCCACTTAGATACTGTACATTTCTAAGAATTTAGCGATCCTTCATACTGCCATTTTGTACCCAGACTCACTGTACCCTATCTAGAAATCACAAATCTGTTCTCAGTTTATAAAACTCATGATTTATACGATGCCATATAGGTGGAACCACTGCGATAAATTTGTTTCACTTCGTAATTTTCTTTAGATCCATCCATGTTGCATGAATAGGTAGTTGGTTCCTTTTTCTTTTTTGAGAAAAAAAATCTACAGTACTGATATATCAAAGTTTGTTTAGCCATTTCTATATGGAAAGATACATGGGTACTTCTAGTTTAATAATCAATAAAGCTGCAATGCACACTTGTACAATGCTTTGTGTGTAATTCTTCTCATTGCCCTAGACTGAATGTCCATATGTGCCTGGCTAGGTCACATGGGTGAGTGACCTGCAGTTTCTCTGCATTCTTGCCAACATTTTCTTGTGTCACAATGTTTCATTTTATTCTTAAAATCATGCAGTAAAATATCAATTAATCTTAATTTAGTTTTGTCTTACAGGTAATAAAGTTCATGTACTGCAAAGATGTGCTAATAAAGTTTTAATTAAATTTTTCCATTATTTATTGCTATTTGCGTAGCTTTGCCAGTAAAATATCTACCTGTCTTTTGCACATAATTGTAATTGGATCATTCGCTTTCTTTTGCTCTTGAACTTTGAGAATTGAAATAATATATAATAATTATAACAATATGATATTATGACATGTATTCTATAGTCTAGTTCCTTGTTAGACGGTGGTTTGAAAATATTTGACTTAAGTCCATAGTTTGTCTTTTTAAATTATAAATAAAAGTATTACACACAATACTTTTGTTTTTAGGAAATTCAATCTATCATTTCATCTTCTTTTTATGAATTATGCTTTGGTGCTGACTCTGAGAACTATTTTTAGCCCTAACACTTGAATGCTTTCTCATATATTTTCCTAAAATTAGTGGCTTTATATTTTATATTTTGTCTGTGATATCCATTCGGAGGTGATTTTTGTAAGAAAGTGTTTCAAATACCATTTCATTTTGTTTTTTTTTATATGCATGTACATGTATACTCTATTTAAGATAGCCAGTTGTTCCAATACAAATTATTGAAAAGATACTTCTCCCACCTACTTAATTATATATGTCAGTTAAAACTCCATTTTTTGTTTGTTTGTTTGTTTTTTTGTTTTTGTTTTTGTTCTTTTTTTTTTTCTTTTTGGCAGAACCAGGGATTGAACTCAGGCACTTGCGCTTGCCCGAGAAGCGCTTATTCTACTGAGCCATCTCCCTGGTCTCAAAACTCCAAGTTTTAACAAGTGCAGTATTGGCTATACTTGTCCATGAATATTTTTAAGTTCTTTGTTCTGTTCCATAGACTTACGCATCTGTCATTCTGTCAGTGCGGTACATCTTACATCCTATGACTATTTGAATATCACATAGATTCATACACTTTGTTTCATCATTTATTAAAATTTTCTTAGCTGATGTAAACCTATACATTTTATATAAGATTGTCTATGTCCATAAAAAAATCTTTCAGACTTTTTACAGAAATTGGCGGTATAGCTCAGCGGACTAAGCGCTTGCTTAGGTAAGCGTAGGAACCAGTGTTCGATCCTTGGTTCCCCTAGCCACGCCGGCCCCACCTTCGGGTGCGCTGAGCCGGTGATGCAATCCAGGCGTGGTGACGCACGCCTGTAATCCCAGCACATGGGAGGCAAAAAGCAGAAAGATCACTATGAATGTGGGTTGCATGCATAGTGAGACCCTGCACCAAAAAAATAGAAAAAAGCAAAAAACCCAGAAATTGCATTAACCTGTGCTCGCTTCGGCAGCACATATACTAAAATTGGAATGACACAGAAAAGGTCAGCATGGTCCCTGCACAAGGATGATATGCAGAAATTGCATTAACCTTATAGATCAATTGGAGAGATTGTTAATATTTTCATGATGTAGACACTTGTAGTCCACAATATGTTTTCCTTCTATCTAGGTCTTGTTTGACTTATTTTTATTATTTTTGAGTATTTGATCATTATTATCATATAGAAATGTGATTTTTTTGTCAACTTGGGTCTTGCAATTTTTTGGGACTCGGGGAATTTTTTTAAAAATATAAGTCTTTTTTACAGATTCTTTGAGGTCTCCTTCTGAAAATAGTAGCCATTTTATTTTTCCCATCTATTTTATGGCTTTTATTCCTTTCTCCTAATTCATTGCTCTAGCAAGAAGCTCCAATATTATGTTGACTAGCTGTGAATATTTTTGTCTTGTTTCCTTTTTATGAAGAAAGAATTCAGCCATTCGCTATCAAGTGTCACGTTAGTCCTAGGGTTTTTACTTTAAATAATAAATGCTTTCATAATCACTTTTCTGTCCTTGGAAACAAATAGGATTTAAAGGATGAGAGATTTATTTTGGCTTACTTTCTTTAGGTTCAGTCATGGTTAGCTGGCTCTGGGACAGAAACTACACTTAAAATACCCTACTGGAGGAAAGCAATTCACATAGAAATGTCCAAAAAGCAGTCACAGAAGGTAGAAACCAGACATGAGAATGCACTGCTCCAAATAAAGTATCAATGACCCAACCCTTCCAACCAGGCCTAACTTGCAAATGTGAGACTCTTGTGGGACGTTTTAGAGCTAAGCCATACCACACAGTCCTCAGTCCCCAAATGCTTTGTATTAAAAACACATTTAATAGATCTCTAATACTCACCAACATATTAACAGTTCTGTTGTGGCTGAAAAGTTGAAGAATAAATTGTCTTCTAGAGCCAAGTCACTTTGTGGTGAGCTCTTAGAAAACAGAAAGTCAACAGAAGTCAAAAAAGAAAATTAAACACTGAGGACAATATGGAGATAATATAATTATTATCATTCTAAAATGGAGAAATAGGAAGATTGAGTGGAATGGAACCAAAGAAAGCCTGAGATAAACTAGAACAAACATTTAGTCCTGTAGCTAATATTTTTCTTTTTTATTAATATTATTGAGAGACAAATAGCAATAAGACAATTTCAAAACAGGTTAGAAGGACAAATACAATAATTAATACATTGTATATTGTTGTCTTCATAGTAGTTATTCATAGTACAAGTGCAGATAGAATATCCTGTCCAAACACTATTAATATAAATCTTTCTTATTGAATTAAGAGAAAGTAGCTGCATATCTGTCCTATTTTGTATATACATATATATATACATATATATATATATCGTATGTATATAAATATCACTGTGAAATGATCCTTCATTTACTTTTTTCATAATTTTATTGAAGAACAAATAGCAATCAGACAGTTTCAAATTAAAATTAGTAGGACAGATTCAATAATTGCTACATTGCATATTGTTTTCTTAGTGGTTGTTCGTTGTACAAGGTGCAAACATGATATTTTATTTAGAAACACTATTAGAGCAGATTCCTCTAATCATTGAATTAAGAGAATATAGCAATATACCTGTTTTTTTTAAGCTGATTTATAGAACAATTCCAATAATTGATACTTTTTACATTGTTATATTCCTAGTGGTTATCCATAGTACAAGAAACAGACAGGATATCCTGTACAAACACTATTAGTGTAAATCTTTCTTCTCATAGAATTACATGAAAGTAGCTTCATATTTATGCTAACTGTATTGTATATACAAATATAGAATGGTCCTTCCTTTGTATCCCTTTTTTGTTTAGTCCTGTCAGAGATAGGTACTCTATATGCACTCAATTATTATAGGTGCTTGAATTCAGCCAAACACTCCAACATAGTCCAGAATCCACAATAATAGTGCATTATTCACAGAAGCTGTTGAATAGAGCCTTTCAGAGGTCAGCTTATTAATATGGCTTTACTTTATATATATATAAAACTCATTTTTATACTTTTCTGTGGGATGTTTAAGACCAAGATAAAGCAAGACCTACATAACAAGAAATGTAACTTTTGTATCTGAGAAAGTCAGTCAAGTCCCCTCAGGGTTTATCCTGTAACCCTGTACCGCACTTTGTAGATCCTTTGTCAGTGTCAGCCATGTGGATGAGTCACAGCCATTGCTTGACCAATTTGCTGTCTGTGGAAGGCTGAAAGAAAGATTTTTGTCCATGTGACTTTCCTTAGGCACACTGTAGATCATTGATTACATTCATCTGTGGCTCCATAATCTTATTGATTAGAAAATTAGGGGCACAACTGAGTTACATGGTGTAACAGTACAGGTTCTCCTATGACCTGAGTCTTCACTGACCTTGAAAGGCTAGGACCAAAATGTTAGCTGACCTTGTAGCCCTTCCATTTCTCCAATTTTTGATCTGCAACCTTAGGTTGTTAATCACCCAGAAGAAAAGATGACTATTACCCAGCAATATACACAGTCCAGTTTACCCTATCTGTCTAAATATCAAACATCTTAGGCATAACGTGGAACTTTTCCATCAAGTACTGATGTACTGAACTTTAAGTTCTATAGCTCTTTGTGCAGTGTGGAGGGCAAGTTGTGATAGGCATACACTCCAAAGTGCCTTAGCAGCCCCATTCTAGTGGTATTGTTGATTGTAGCCCTAGGGCCTCTGTCTTGCAATGGATTCTCTCACTGCCTTCAACATTCCTCAACCACAGTTTCAGGTTCTGGTATCTCAGACTTCCTTAAATTCTCACTGCAGTTTCAGTTTCTCTCTCGCAGATTCATGCTGAGTCCTCTCATGAGCTCCTGGTAGATACTTGACCCTGCTACACATTTTCCCAGGCCTTCTGAAATCTGGATGGAATTCACTGTGACTCCTGTAAGTATTCTATAGCATATACATGAAAAACTATGATGAAGTGTATGATGCCTAGGTCAGCTACCCACTTAGACAATAGCCAGAGCTCTTCAGACCATGGCTGCAGTGCATTAGAGGGCCTGGTCAGCTAAAGATGCTGAAACAAATACTGAGAAACAATTCTGTAGGGACACCGTCTCAAGCAGAACAGCCTTGGAACTCTCTTCTCAAATAAAACTCTTTCAAAGAAGTTTCCTTTTACCTGTTTTACATTCTTCATCCTGGAAAGGATGGGATGTAGCCAAATTCTGAGATGTATTCAATCCAAACTGCCTATTATCCTGTACATCTAACTAAAAGCAGCCATCAGTACCTGTGTTACAGCTTAAAATTTATGCTGCCATGAACTTCCCTCTGCAAAAGTAATTAATTCTGGATAAAATGTAGACAAATTTCCTTCCAGAATGTAATATGCATTTTTTTTCATTTGTTAATGGAGTCTTTCACCTACTGAAACTTCCTGTGCCTGTCTTTACTGCCCACATTTCTATAAGCATTCTGGTCTTCTGAGCACCAAACAAAATCTCCCATCAATATTGGTTTTCAGCATTCTAGGGCTTCTCTACCCAACACCTTTGAACTATCCAAACTCCTCCTACCATCTAGTTACAAATTCTTGTGCACCTTGTGATTCATGTACACCCTCATTCCTGGTACTAATTTTCTATGTCAGTCACTTTTGCATCATTAGGACGAAATAGTCGATGCTCACAGCTTAATGAGGAGATATTTATTTTTGGCTCACAGTTTCAGTAAATTCAATCCGTGATAAACAGGTTTCAACATAGAGCCACTGCAGTGGACGGGCCTGGCATCAGAAACTGCTCACATCACAAAACGAGAAAACAGAGACTGCAAAGAGGAACCAGGGATGAGCACACCTGCTATCAGGTCACAACCTAGTGAGCCTGACACTTTTGCCTGGACCCGAGCTCCAAACGTGAGACATTTGAGGGACATTTTAGATCTGAATCACAGCACTGTTCTCCATTAATTTGATGATGCTCCTTTCTGACCCTCACTTGCTGAGAATTTCTATCATAAATGAGTTTAAGATTTTTTTTCAGCTGCTTTTCCTATGACAATTGGTATGCTCTTCCCATTTTTCATTTGTAGTTTATAGATGCTCTAGAGTACACTTTTTGACTTTTCAAAATGTTAAAGCAGACTTTATACAGACTATCCTTTATACAATGGTGATCTGACAAAATCTTTGTGGCAGTGCTCCTGTCCTTATATTTGAGGGATCTACTCTGGCTCCAGCCAGATGGGGGGAAGTCAGAAATAGATTCCCAGTAGCTCTCTCCAACTCTATATGACCTAAGCCTCTAAGGGTGACTTATTTTTAAATACTACCCTCAAGTAACTTTAAATTCTATCCCAAAGTCATGCACATGAACTAGGCTTAGAATCTCAAGCCTGAATGCCACACTCAAGGAGTCTTCCAAATAACTGACACCATGGTGGGTCATTTCTATTAATAAAATGTATGTCCTTTCTGCCTTTGGATTTGTTTTGAGATTTGAAAGATGCTTATAATTCAGACCTAGCATTTACACATAGAAATGTTGCACTTTTCACTGAGAAAGGATCACTCTGATGGATTCGCATTTTTCTTTGTAAGTGAAAGTGAAAGCACACAAATAAGAGAAATGGAGAAGAATTTATATTTATAAGAACAGAAGAAGCTACATTCTTTTCATTGACCAATGTCACGTATTGTTTGGCTTGAAATTGAATAGAGTCCCCCAACTAGTAACTCTTTCCATGAAGCAACAAGCTTCTTGCTTCTTAGTAATTTTGGCTTGGCCTATGCTGTGGTCCCTAAAGAATATACAAATATTTCACTGACTTTTAATGTCTCAATTATTATAATTATATAAGGTGTTCTGATTCTCTAAGAATAGAATTGTCTCAATACAATAGTGTAAAAGCATAAGAAATATGGAATCACCATACCTAGACTCCTCCCTAAATCTACCTACCTGGCCTTACCCCATCCCAAAACAGCCTGAGCTTCATACTTATCCTTTAGTGGATAAAAGCAGCTCCCAGATGCTCCCAAAGAATCACTAAGAGGTTAATGTTATCATAGATATAGACAACTGAGCTGAAAGAGAACCATATAGATTTAAAATATTATTAAAGTTTATTAACAAAGTTTAAAGGGTATGTTTCTATATCTAAATATGAGATTTCCCATTAACCTACAAGAAAAGCCCTGTTGAAAGAATATTCAGCGGGGTGTGGTGGCGCAGGCCTGTAATCCCAGCACTCGGGAGGCTGAAGCAGGAGGATTGTTGTGAGTTCGAGACCAGCCTGAGCTACAAAGTGAGCTTAAGGCCAGCCTGAACTGCATAGTGAGACCCTGTCTCAAAAAGACAAAAATAAATAAATAAATAAATAAATAAATAAATAAATAAAGAATATTCAACAATTATTGCCAACCTACTTTCTCCAGTGACACACTTAAAGTTCACTGACTCAACAAATAAAATTGACTACATCCTACATTTCAGAGTCCACACTGGACACTGCAGAAACACTGGTAGAACAGATACCTTCCAAGTTTGTGGAGCCTAGCATGTGATAAGAGGAACAGAAATTCGGTAGTTATTACAGAAGTGTGATGGAAGACCCAATACCTTGTGTAAACTAGAGGTAAGTCACATACCATAGGTTAAGAAAGACCTCCACAAGGAAATACATCTAAACTATAATTAGCTAGAATATGATAAGGAAAGGGGAGAATGTCCTGGACATTAGCACCTTATATAATATAAATACCCTCACAGATACACCTAGAAATGTGCTTTACAGGTTTTCAAGGCATCTCTTAATCCCATCAAGTTGATAACCAATGTTAATTGTCACACTCTGAATGTGCAGAATTTGAAAGGCCAGTAAGCCTTGAGGCCAAAAGCAAGAATCAGAGGGGCTAAATAGCTGAGTAGTTGGGCATGGAGTGTGCCAAAGTGAGCAATCCGCTGTTCAGAAAGCGCTGGGCATAATCTGCTCCCTCTTGACTTCCTTCCATGTCCTTGACTGCCAGCCATGCCGGCCCCGCCTTCACCACACACAGTGTTCATTTCTACTTCCTAAGTCCCTGCAAGTACATCCCACACCTTCTCCCATTCTTAACAGGAGCTGCCTGTATGTCTTCCTCCCCTTGCATTGTCATGAGCCAGTACACACCCTCAGTTGCTTCTCCTCGTATTACAAACATCAGGCTGACTCACGCTAGGGTTGTGACATTATCTTCCCAGTCTCAAGCCAGCCAGGAACTTTGCCTCTGCTGTGTCCACACCTTTTCTGTCTCTTATTATGCCACACATCTAATAGACTCAACCATTGCTGAATTAAGTAGTAGGAAAAAATATTATCTGAATGGTGGGGTCTATACCAAGGGAAACATCACTATAGACAAAAAGCAGGAGTAAACCCAAAGGATCCAGCACACGCAGGCTGCCACCTAATCACAGTCCTTGGAGTGGGACCTTAAGTCCTTCCCTCAAGGAGATCTGAGCAACAGCACTGGTCATCAGCTAATGTTGGGCATTCACCAGCCAGTGCTATCTACAACCTTGAGCACATTAGCTAGACATCCAGCTTGGCAGATTTGCCTCACTGTGGCAGCATCCCAGGGGATTTCATTATTTCCATGGGCACTTCCCAGCCCTAGCCCCAAGTGAGAGCCATGCCTGTCACACGGCTTCACCTTGTTACCAGCCACAGCCCAGCACTTCTCAACAGAGGCAGCTGTTGGCACCCTGTAGACAGCCAGGTCTAGGGAGGTCTGCCTTGTTCCACATCTTGTCAAGGGACGACTCTACTCTGCCTCCACTGGAGCAGAGGGTCAGACTAGTGTCATGTGCACTCTGTGGCTTCTGTCACCACTGAAGATCATTTCAAGTGCTGTGAGAGAGGTGAGCACAACCAACCACCAACATAAGTTTTTCCCCCAACAGATACCTCTTATTGGTGGAAAAGGATCTCACCTTCTTTCTTAATGTAAGCATTTGATATTTTTTAATGCTGATCTCAAGGATATAAATGTATATTCTTAGAGGAGGGAAGCCTTTGGATGTGGGTAAAGTTAGAATTTGTAAGCCAGAAGGTCTGTATCTGAGTTCTGATACTCACACCTGCTTTTTGACTGAAGGGAACCCACTCTCCATTCTCCAGTTTTCATTTGTTTCTTAAAATTTTCTTGCCATGGAAAGGCTTATTGCACTGAGCCCTCAGTGGAATAAGTGCATCCCTGGCAAGTTCAGGGGCCTGAGTTCAATCCCTGGTTCCACAAAAAAAAAAAAAAAAAAATTGAAATTTTCTTTCTAATTGGTATGCATTTGTCACATGCAGTAATTACATTCACTGTGGAGAATTTATATATACATGTATCACTACTTGATCCCTTTTAGTCCTCTTCCGCTCCCCAATTTCCTGTTTCCCTCATTCCCAGATCCCCTTCCTATCTCCACAAAGTTTCCCTTCTTGTCTCCTGCCATCTATCTGTCATTTTGCTCTTTAAACTGTTTATATTTTGGGCTTCTCATATAAGAGAAACCACACAATCTTTAACCTTCTGTCTGGTGAATTTCACATAGGCCCGTGTGAACTCAAAGTACCTCTTTTCCTATAGATGATTCAAATGTATTCTTTCTTACAATGGTGTAGCACTCTGCTGTGTATATATAGCATGCATTTTTATCTATTTACTCACTGATGAACATGTATGCTGCTTTCATGATTTAGCTATTATTATGAGTTGTGCTGCTATCAAAACAGATATGCATATATCAATGCAATACTATATAATGTTTTTAACTTTTTTGGAGAAGGTGCACAGAAGAATAGTAGCTGTGTCAAATGAAATTTTTATTTTCAATATTTGCTGACTTTCATTTTTGTTTACAAAATTATAAGGAGATATCCAATAATTTCCTATGGTTCTAGAATTCCAAAATTCTCCATTACAGAGTTAACTAAAAGCTTCTAGCTCAGAACCTTCTTGGGTCTGTACATACACCCTACACACGCACTATGTGTTTCACCCTCACATCATTGTCAAGTGTATTTTCACATTCCCAGTGGTCTCTGTGGTTCCTACACGGTGGAGGTGGAATATCAATTTTCTGAAGTCAGATAGGTATAAAATTCAACACTGAAATTAAACCGGGTGACGTGACTCTTTGAACATCTTCTCTGGCCTCAAAATTGCATTGACTTTGTTATTAAAAAGCCTCCCCTGAGCCCAGGCACATAGAGTCTCCAGTGCCTGCCACTAGCAAAGCATCAATGGGGATCAAGCTGCAGATTACAGCTAGAGTGCAAAGAGAATGGCCTGAAGGTACAGGGGCACCAGAGCAGAAATAAAGAGCACATGCTTAAAGGGTAGCTGTCCAAATATCTAGAAGGTTTGATTTGGATTGAACCACTAGAAGACCAAAGCAGAGATACGAGTCCTTAAAATCTTTTTTGTATATAAAAGTGTGTAGACATGCGTCAACTAAGTGTGGAGTTGAACTCTACATAATGGTCTTCTTCTTCTTAAAGGTGTTCTTGTTAAAATAATACAGCCAGATTTCTTCACTTTAGAGTGTTTTCATTAAATAAGTTGTTTCATAACTATGTATTAAATAACACATGAAAATTTCTATTAGAAACATCATTGACCACATTATGTATGAGAAATGATCAGTAAATATGATGAATGTTTGAATCTAAAAATATTATGGTAGGGCTGGTCAGATAGCTCAGGGGACTAAAGTACCTGTTTAGGCTAAAGCAGGGACCAGGGTTTGATCCTGGCCTACCTTGCCAGCCCTGCCCCCAGGGCCTGCTGAGATTGCCACTGAAACTGGGCTTGGTGTTACACACCTGTAATCCCAGTACTTGGGAGACTGAAAAACAGGAAGGATCCTTAGGAGTCCAATCTGTATAGTGAAACCCTATAGGCCCGGTAGTAAATACATATATATATGGTAAAGACAACTTGCCATTAATTCTCCCTTGAAAATATTCATCCTCATTTCAAACACATCTAATGTATCATTCTTGCCAGAACCAAAGCAGTTCTAGAAGTCCAATTTCCCAATTGTCTTTTCATGGCTGTTTTGAGATCCTGAATCAACCTAAAATGTTTGCAACACTTTCTGTTAAGTTAAACTTTATGATGTGTCCACCTTATCAACTGGATGTGGCACTGTGTGACCCTTCATCAAAGTCAACGTCACCATGAAAAATAAATGTTTTGGATCCATTCAGAAGGTCAAGGCAGCCACAGTGGCACAACTACACACACTCACAAACCAGATTTCCAGTACTACATCAGAAAGTGGTGAGAATGATGAGCAGGTGTGTTCAAAGCAAGGAGCACTCTGAAGAGAATCAATGGCAGGACATAGGAGAACCTGTACTGCAACATCATGAAACTCAGTTGAGCTCCAAATTTTCTGAATAAGGAGATTATGGAGCCACAGAGGAAAGAGACTGAAGTTCTGTAGTGTGCCTGGGGAGAGTCACATGAAGAGAAAACTTTCTCTCAGGCTCTCACAGAGAGCAAACTGGTCAAGCATTAGCCATGACTCATCCACATGGATGACACAGACAAAGGATCTTCAGAATAATGTACAGGACTACAAGATAAACCCTGAGGGAACTTCACTGACCACATACGAAACATAAAGTACATGTGTTGGTATATAAGTCTTGCTGCTCTATCTGGGTCTTAGCCATCCAGCAGAAAAGTATAAAAATGAAGTATACATCGTGGGGCCATAATATTAAGCTGAGCTGTAAGTGGCTATGGTCGACAACTTCTTTGAATAACTCACTATTGTTGTGGAATGCTGGACTGTGTTGGATTGTGTTGTTGAGTTCAAGCACCTAAGTTAGTTGAATGACAATGGGGTGCCCATCTTTGACAGGTGTAGACAAAGGAAGGGGTATAGAAAGGGAAAATCAGGATGTGTATGTATGGCCAGTACAGTTGTGATAGATAACGCTGTGCTTCTACATAATCCTGTGAGAGGCAAGATCTGCACTAATGGTGGTTGGACAGGATATTATGTCGGTTTCTAGTACTATAGACAACCACTAGGAAAATAACAAGGTAGAAAGTATTAATTATTGAATCTTTGATATAATCAGGTATAAAAAATAAGATATGCAAACAAAAAAATCAACTGCAGTATGTGTCTTACTGTAACAAAATTTTGTTACCAATTCACTGTATATTTTTTCAAAGCACCTGATATATGAAAAACCTGAGGCCCAGGAAAGATGCACTTGAGTGCATTGTCTCCTGATGCCAAGATTCATAGTCTGCCTAATGCTATATGACACAGCAACATGGTAAGCAATAGGTTCATATTCAACTCTCACTGAGCATGTGACCAATTTCTAGACAGATGACAAGTGGACCTTTGTGGAACAATTCCAAGAAGAGCTTTGAAAGCTAATGGAACAAAGAAGGTGAACCCGTATTCTCCTTCTCCCTTTCTTCCTTCTTACTCACTGCCCATGAAAACCTGAAGCTCCATTTACTGTCTTGGGCCAGTGAAATCCCAAGTACAAAAATATGGTTTGAAATAAGGAAGACAAAGCACGAGGCAAGGTTGTGCCCCTGATAGTTCCAAAGCTGCCATCCAAATTCTGTTTATCTTTCTTGGAGATTTCTGCACATGATGAAAAAAAATGTTTTCATCAAGTGCTTCTTTTTTTTTGGAGGGAGAGTTGTTTTCCATGCTTCTCACCTAATGCTGACAGTTGATCCAGATGGCTTAATTTGAGAAGCAAAGCAGAAAGAAGACACTACCTGCTGTGAGACCTGGTTCTTTGGAGTCACCTGGTCACGGAAAATAGAGAATAAAAGACGTCACACAATTCATGAAATTTAAAATGCCATCAGTTGCATGACACACTATAATTTTATGCATAACCCACAAAGAAAAAGTGTCTCAAATTAAACTATGACATGCCATTGATTATAAGATGCAAATCAACTTGAAAAATGTTGAAATGTGAGGGGGAAATGAATGTATGAAATATAGCATATTGGGGATTCAGCGAAGCACAATTTAGATTTAAAGTTTAACTCATCTACCCATCCTCCCTCTCCTATGTTAAGAAGAATTCTGAAGCCCTGAGAGGGGCAATGATTTGTCCAAGTTCAGCAACGGAGTCAAAATGAGAACCTTGACTACAAGTCAAAGCCTTATAATAGGCCCCAATAGATACCAAATTTTTGCTTGTGTTACCTTGACCACTAGTGACATGTTTATTTAATCTACCACCTGTTCCTGTTTTTTTCCTTCTGAAATATGCTGTGCTGCGTAGACAGAAATGAAGGCCCTCCTGTTCCCCCACACAAATAGACTCAACAGTCACAAGAAATGATGGAAACAGATTCCACAAAAAAAGAAAAAATGCTCATACTTACAGTTTACAGGGCCTATACCTTTGTCAGTAGCTCTGATGGAAATGGAAAATATCAGGTGGCCACCAAGAACAGTGGTGGGAGACACAGGGCAGCAAAGTGGCATCGCAGTGTGGCTGACGGCTGGACCAGAAGGGAGCTCAGCACAGAGCCCTCCTTCCCCTCCTCACAGCAAGCAAACACTGTGGTGAAAGTGCCCATAATGGGGGCCACTGAGAACCTCAACCACACTTCATTAGAGGTGAAAGGGACCTGTGAGCCTGGGCCTTGATCCAGCATCAGCTATAGCTAGAAATAGTCCTCAGCTGTCTTTTTTTTATTTTAGTAATTTTATTGAGAAAGAAGTAGCAATGAGATAGTTTCAAAACAGGTTAGTAGGACAGTTACAATAATTAACATATTGCATATTGTTGTGTTCGTAGTAGTTATACCTAGGACAAGATACAGACATGATAACTTGTCTAAATACTATTAGTTCAAGACCTTCTCATTGAACTAAGAGAAAGTAGCTGTATATTTATGCTGTTTTGTATATGCAGATATATATGTATTTTTTTCCACTACAAAATGGTCCATTTATGTCCCCTTTTTTGTTTATTTCTGTCAAAGATGTGAATTCTATTGCCACTAATATACTGTAGGTGTGTGAATTCAGCAGGGTAACACAATATAGTCCATCAGACTATAATAGTAGCTTCACCTGTCATGATTGGATTGGATTTTAGAAAGACCATGCTGCTGACTAACTAGTTAGGTCTAGAGGCAGGTGGAGCAGTGAAAAACCCATTGCAACTATCTGGCAAAGTGAGTAGAACCTTGGATGAAAGAAGTGAAGCTGGAGTCACTAAGAAGGATGAGCCACATAAACAAAAGTGAAGCTTCTAAAACAAGCTTTGGAAATTATTGTCATATTTTTGGTACTATGTCTGCCTCTACTCTCTGAAATAGCCTATGTCTTCACTCTGACCATCACTTACTACAATTCATCTATATTTTGACTATGCATATGTAATATATGAAAGACCAACATCTATGTCGGCTGTAAGGACAGCTGCATTCATATAGGGAATCCAAGACATGATTCCAGTCCTCACTGTGGAAGGTCCCTAAATGATAAGGTTCTGATGGCAGAATTTCATACATGAATGTGAGCATCAAAGAGTCACTGAGTCATTGGAGTCTGCCATGGCTACTGACATCCCCAGCTGCTTCCCATGCAGGGAAGGGGAATGCTTGTGGGAAAAATTAATACAAATTTCTAATTTGACTTTTCGTGCCCAAATCTCAATGTACGTGTCTGTGAATGTGGTTGTGTAGCAGAGACAATTTGAACTGGCAAAACTTGTGCAGAATGAAGCAATAGACACAAAGATGCAGGATTGCTTTTCAGAATATACAATAGCATGAATTGGACTCGCAGGGCCCGCGAAAGCAGAAACGTCCATGGGTCTTACTTTAATGAATATAAGAATTGTTCATAATTGGTAGAAGCCTTAAAAATTGGCCTTCCTCTGGTGCTCAGACCAAATAAGACAGGTTCATGAAAATGTTTTAAAAACTGGGAAGCAGTGCAGAGTTGTTTTTTTCAACAGAGTGTGATTGTTTGAAATGGACTTTTTCTTACAGTGTGCTGATTGTATTGCAATTGAGGCCTTACCACAATCAGAGCTGGAATTATCTTTATTTTGCAGACAACAAAAGCCTTGGAAAAGTAGCTGAAGGCAGTATGCTTTGCAAAATTGTACAGTTATCTGCCAAGGTAAGAGGGCAATGGGCAGAGTGTTGGCTTCTGAAGATCTAAAATTCTTCCTTGGGATTCACCCAAAGAAAAAAAGAGACAGAATTGACTTTGTTGGTTCCTCTGGACCAGTAGAACTTTTAAACATCATTGTACAGCCCCCAAACAATCTTACATGGCCAGCACTACTTACTATTATCCCCGCTTTGCTGATGAGAAAGGGGAGGCTTAAAGAAGTTAGGGACCTTCCACAGTGAGGACTGAAAGAACCACATCACACATCAAGATCTGGTAAATATCAAAGATATAGCTACCTTTCCCCAACCCAGTTCTTCTACCTCATGATTGGGAATGTACATTTACTTGATTTAGGATAATAGTTCCTCATAAGTCTCCTGAGGAGAAGAGGACCTGAGGGTCCTTCAATCTCAGTGAATATTACCTCACCAGGAATTCATTTATAGAGTAAGCAAACTGTCTCCCTCTGTATAAACCTGCATTCTGCCAAATGAATATGTAATGAAGCCTTCAAAATAGTGAGACACTGTTTTCACTGCAAATTCTGGACCGTTTAGGAGATCAGAAGTTGCTTGTTTGGCAGAGGAGCATTGTTAGTGATTTATTCCAGAGCATGAAAGGACGGTGCGGGTACAGCACAAGAGAGAAGGTGACGGAGCCCAGAGAAGAAGGCAAAGTCAGGGGTGAGATGGGAATGAGGGGGAAGGCAGGAGGGAGGCAGGAGGAGCAGTCTGACGCTGGAGTGTTGGATGTGAGATGTTTAAGGCCCTAATATCAGGCCACATCTCAGTATAGTGACTGATTCTGAGCTTCTAGAAAAGGAACTGAAGTTGGCACTTCTGTCTGGTCAAGAAGGCAGCTAGAAGCTGGAGATAAAAGAAGGGCCACGCATGCCCCTCCCAGCTCCAATCACACAATTTTGAATGCCTCTGAATGCAGGGGAGACAGAGAGGGTGCTGGGCCCAAAGACAGGGGTGGGCTGAAGGAAGGAGCAGCCTGAAAGCTGATCAAAAGCACTTTCAAGTTAAGATTAAACTCTACAGATTGCAGGAGGCCAATTTAATGGGAAATGTTCCCTGTCCTCCCTGTTCTCTCCCTCAGCTTCCCCTGGGAAGGGGTTAGGTTGTGATGTTGCTCATCAGAGAAACCCCTGGGTACCAAATCCTATCCAAATGAGCAGCTAAAGCAGGCTAAAAAGACAGAAGCAGGAAAAAATAGTTTACAAAGTGTTGGAAGCAGGAGCGGGGTGGGGAAAAGGATTTCAATTATCCTGCAGTCATCCTGTGGAGGAGCAGGGTTCCCAGGGACATTTAAAGGCCATTGACTCTGATAGAAGACCCTGATGGAGGGACACAGGATACCAGGGTTCCGGGACAAGTTCTGTTACTTGTTCATTGATATATTTGCTGTATTTATTTATTTACTTAGGTGGCATTGGGATCTAACTTAGGGCACATGCATGCTACTCAAGGGATCTACCACTGTGCTTCTCATCCAGCCTAAGCCTCCTCACTGTTCCAGGCATTCGTTTCTCTACAAGGAAGGTACAACAGCAGGGCACTGTAGAAACTATGCTATGCTGAACCAGCACACACACAGAGGAGTATGTCCAAATTCCTCTGCCCATATCTGTAATGTAAAGCAAGGGCCTTACCTTAGTCTGAACCTTAGTTTCCCTCAGAAATGATGGTGGTGGTCATTTTTTACCCATAAGGAACATGGCAAGGATTAAATGAGTTAGTCCAGGTGAAGTGCATAAAAGTGTGACATCCTCATCAGGCATGCCATGTGAGCTACTGGTATCGTTATTCAGAAATGCCCTTAAAGGTATGGAGGGATGAGAGTGGATGTGATCCTGAAGGCATGGGTGTGATTCTAGACTGTAAGTCATTCAGCTTATCTCCAGGCCTCGGCTTACTCACCCAAGGTAATGGACTAGTGGCTATTCAATGAGGTATGTGATTGCCATGTGCTCTGTAAAAAGTCAACACTATTTTTCAGCTCTCATTAATGGGAATGAGGAGCATTTTCGGGGAGTCTGAAGTTTCAATTATGCAAGATGAATGAGTTCTAGAGATTTGCACATGGTAGGCTGTAGGGTACCTACAGCTAACAGTGTATGTACATTTAAAAGTTTAAGAGGGTGGATCTCATGGTAGTTGTTCTTACCACAAATGAAAGCCAATAAAAGAAGGGAAAATTTGAAATTGGTAGATCTGTTTCCTTGGTTGTAGTGATGACTTCATGTGCGTAGCCACATGTTACCATTTAGCAAACTGTGCACATGAACTACATATGATTTTGCATATAATTATAACTCAATAAAGATATGCATAAAGGAGTACTTTATTATACCAAGAAAAGTATTTCTGTATTATGGATACATTGTGTTTTAGAAGAAAAAAAAAAAAAAACACAAAAAAAATGTCTAGAATCCCCATACCTTTTAAATAAGCATAGTTGAATTTTATTGGACATACAGGATTGTACCATTAGATTTTGTTAGGTAACTTATAAGTAAAATCCCATTAGCTCTGTAGAGCTTCTTGCACTCTTAGATTCCAGGATGATATTCAACACCATTCAGTCACAGTTACATACTCTCCTAGCTCACATTTCAACGTGTGCTGGAGTGTCTCTCCACAGTGCTCAGGACCAAGGGTGATACCATCTCTCCAGCTGGACAAGGAACTTAGAAACAGAACCAGATGTGTAGTGTGAATTGGACCTCAAAGCTTCCCAGAAAGCCCCAGAACCACTAACAGCCATCACATCAGGGTATCTTCTGCCTACCTTTCTCCAGTGGCCAGGATGCATGTGGCCTGCAGCCCCAAGGAGGATAATATGCTTCCATCCTTGCCTCCCAGTAGAATTTTGAGCAGACCTTTATGATCTGTTATTCTAAATTAAGGACAGGCTCATTGTCTCAATTCAATCTTATTACTACCTCAGAGTCCTAGTGAGTCTTAAAGCAAAGACAAATAGTGTTCAGGGGCCACATTCTCATCCGTCTGTGACATTCACTGTGTCATCTTTGCAGTCCCTTCCCTTCTCTGAGTACTATGGTCTGGGTGTTTGTTTCTCCTAAAAACAATGTGCTTTTTTTGAAAGTACATTTTGTGAAATGTTATCTTCACCCCCATGATGATGGTGTGAGAGATTGGGACATGATTAGGTCATGAAGATGAAATCCTCATGAATGGGAGAGGTGTTCTCATAAAATACACCTAAAGGAGTTTGTTTACTTCCTCCACCATGTGAAGACTAGAAAAAGCCATCTATAAATCAGAAAGCCAGCCCTCACAAAACACTGGATTTGTTGGTACCTTACTTTTGGCGTTCTCTGTCTTCAGAACTGTAAGTAACAAATGTCAGTTGTTCACAAGCTTCCCAGCCTTGGGCATTTTGTAACAGCAGCTCAGACAGACTAAGTCATTAGACTCTGGCCTTCAATGTTATTCTTTCTATTTGGAACATATAATCTTACTTTCCAGCCCCAAATGAATCATTGTGCAGTTGTATAGGCAAACACTCAGCTCCCTCTTGATACTACTGCCCCTTGATATCTGTTCCTTTGTGCGATCCCTTCTTGAGATGAGCAGAAACAGTGATTTGTTCACACAAAAATGGCAAAAACCACAGAAAGTCATTTTTGGAGTTTTCTATAGGAAATTGCACTCCCCGTCTTGCTGGATGCCTTCTTCCCTTCTGCCTTTCATAAGACAAGTGTCATGATGGAGGCCCACATGTCAAACAGCCAGTGAGAAACATAGGAAGCCTGTAGCCAACAGCCCATCAGAAACTAGTGTCTTTGGTACTACGAATGCAGAGAACTGAAATCCAGTAAAGCAAAGGATGTCTGAACGCACCCACAAATATTGAGTCAGTACTTGAGAAGAAAGCCTAATGCTTCATTCCAGCACATAAAACCAATAGCTTGGAGCCTAGCCATGCCATTCATGGATGCTGTACAATAATGAGTGTAGGTTGCTTTAAGGCACAACACTTGTCCTCCAATTGTTCTACAGCAATAAATAAATAACATAGTGAACAAAATGTTTAATACTACTCTGGAGAACCACAACCAATAATTGTGAATTGACTATAATAATAATTACTGGAGTCAGATGGTAGTGGGTAATATGCAGTTTCCTTTTCCAAAGGAAGCGTCCCCATACACACCACCTAATATGCAGGTGGCCTTGGTTCACAACATGTAATCCTAACCTCATACACACAAGGACTGACTCAGTGCTGTCTGATGAAGATGGAATCAAGACACGTAGGTTCTTTTCAGTCTCCCAATATTCACATTAGAGAAGCAAAATCAAGGAAATTAATTATAACATTTGACTTAAGTACTGTGTAGACATGTTATCGTGTCCAATCTGTGTAGCACTAGCCATATTTCAAGGGCTCAACACCTTTGTGTGACTGGTGAAATGTGGACAGGGCAGGGTTAATTGGACTCCTGCCCCAAAAGCAACTGGTCTACAGACTAGCTGTCCATCAAGGAATCAGCCCTGTGACCTGGATTGACAGAGTGAGCTGGGCCACCCACTGTTTTCTGAGCAATTTGAACTACGAACTATTTAAAAAAAAAAAAAAAAAAAAAAAAACAGCAGATGTTAGGATCTACAGCTGGAAGGTAAGGGTGGGGATCCAGAGATTGAGGGACTAGGAAGAAATTTCAGTTTGAACATAAATATCTCAGAAATTCTGGAAGCAGAGAAAAGCAAAAATATAGCACATGAATGGAGTACAGATAAAGGTAGGTCAGGGTTAATGAAATAGAGGTATTTTTTTTTCTTCCTTCCTCCTTCCCTCCCTCCCTCTCTCCCTTCCTTCCTTCCTTCCTTCACTCAATCAACATTCATCAAAAAAAAAAAAAAATCATTGAAAGCTTCCTTTGCCAAGCTCTGCACCAGGTCCTGGGAAGAGAGGGGTCAAGTGAGTAACAAAACAAACTAGTCCTTGCCATCCTGTGACTGACAGAGTAGTGCAAACTGACAGATGTTGAACACAGATGTGATAGCTACAGAAAGAATTCTTCAGGAGAGAAGTGCAGGCTACTTAAATGATACTGGGGGACCAGGGAAGAAGGCTCTTGGATGGAACGGCAATTTGATCAAATCTTTAAAATGGACAAGAGCATTCTACGTGGTAAGAGGAGACAAGTATCTAGTCCAGGGTTCAAAAAGAGCAGGGAACCCAGGGGCTTTAGGATGGCTATAAGGAGGAACACAGTCTGAAGAGGGACAGGAGTCTTATTTAAGGCTGGAAAAGCAGGCAGGGAGAAGATGTGTGGCTCAGGACCTTGAAGGCTGACCAAGACAACCCCACACTCCTGCAGGACTTTGGGAGCCGCTGTGCTCTCTCCTCCACCTCCCCATGTCAGAACTTCGGGACCTGGCCTGTTCTCAGGTCCTGGTTCTTTCATGGTGCTATTCCCCAACTTTAGCTCTTCATGTGTCTTTATGTTGAACTTATGTTATTAGAAATAGTTTAGTGGGTTTTATTTCTTTCAAGCAGGCAAAAGCAGGGTTCTCTTTGTGCCTGGCTATGACTTCCCATGTGTGATCAACAGATGGAGTTAGCACACAAAACCGGTCTCAGAAACTGGCCTGTGACAGTGAGCACTACTGCATGCTTCTGACCCTGGCCCCAGCCACACAGTAAATTAAATATCTTATTTGGTAGAATAGAATACTGGAATTCATGAAGTCCAGATGATCCCAGAGCACCTCTACTGGACCCTAAATTGATCCCTGAGATAACACAACCATCTTTGCCTCCCTAAGCTTCAACTATTGGCTGCTAAGAACACCTCCCCTGGAACTGCAGAGATAGCTCAATGGTCTAAGTGCCTGCCTGGGCAAACACAAGAACCCAGCTTTGATCTCCAGAACTACCACATGCTGAGCCAACCACAGAGACCCAGCGTGGTGGTGCATGCATGCAATCCCAGTGCTGTGGAGGCTGAAATAGGAGAATCACTACAAGTCTGAGCTGTGTAGTGAGACCCTGTACCCAATACATAAAATTAAAAAAGAAAGCAAACAGCCTGAAGATTATTTCTCCAGGAAGCCAGCAGAGGCCATAGCACAAAGTAGTCATTCCATAAATGCATGTTGTTGAAGGAAATGATGCAGTGTCTGGATGTTAACAAGCAGTGTTTCCACTATGCTCACCCCCATGGGCCTTTGCCACTTTGACCAAGGGGGCTAATTTATATCAGATGATACTTTCTCTCTCAGACCTGAGACAAATAGCCCAGGGTGCCTGACGGCAGTGGCACTATAGCCTCCTCTCAGAACTCAGGAAGGGCAGAACATTGGCAGAGTCATGGCCAAAGCCTCTTAAGGCTCAGTGGACAGATGAAGAAAGGGGACAAGAGCATCAGCCACCCTCTGCCTTCCTGACTTGATGCTCTTGTAAGATAGAGACTCCAAAGAGCTGGAAAGAATAAAAGTCCTCAGAGGAACAAGGGCAAGTGAAATGAAAATAGAACAAGCATGAGCTTGGTGCTGGTCATCAATGGTGATGTTGACCTGCTCTTGTTTCCTTTCCACTGAGTGCTTGGTACCTGCTGGAGAACTGTAGGTGCAGAGTGCTTACATAAAAAAGTGGTTGAGCAAACTGAGCGGCCGGGTTCCATCCCAGGCTTACTTTACCAGTCCCACCCCAGGCAATTGCAAGTGGGCGTGGTGGCACTTGTCTGTAATACCAGCTCTTTTGGAGGCTGAAAATAGGTGGATTACTATGAGTCCAGTCTACATTGTGAGACCCTGTACAACCTGTAGACCTTTACTAAACTGCAAAATAAAAAGGTGGTTGAACAGCTTAGTGATATAAAAGAAGCACTGGATGCAGCATCAGAAGATTTTTGTTGTTGTTGTTGTTGTTTTGCATTTTAGGGAAGAGCCTATAGGGTATTCAGGCTTTCACCTCATAATGATCCACCTGTAAGGATCTGCCTGTTTACAGCCTCCCAAGATCTGGGATTACAAGTGCATACCACCACGCCCAGTCTCAATCACTGTCTCAGTGTGCTCCAGAGACAGGGCTGGCATTGCAGGCCCAGGGATTGAACCCCAAGCCCCTGAGCCTACTTGCAGGTACTTTAATCCACTGAACTATTTGGATGTCCCTAGAAGGCTGGAAATTTAATCCCAGCTTTATCAACCATTTAAGGAAGACTCCTATCCCTCTGGTCTCTGTTTTTATCACTAAACCTGAACTCTGCAGGAGAGCCAGGGAGGCCCACTGCAGAGCAAATGCACCCCAGCTGCCTTACTGTGGGATGGCCACAGAGCCTACAGGCCCACAGGGTTGGTCTGTTCACCTCTTTCCCTGTCTTACGGGATGCAAGCTCTTCTTCCAATTTAATATGTCAGTTTTTCTAAGTCTTTATCACACTTTATCAAAATGTGTGCTGGTGTGAGAAAGGAAATGTCTGGCACCCCTCCCTGCAGAGAGTTGCAAAACTGAAACCCTGAGAAGATGGCTGCTCGTGGTGTGCTTTAATTATTTTTGAATATTCCTCGACTGGTCTCTGGTTTTTGGTGACTTTCTACACTCCTTTCTAGAAGCAGGTTGCACTCCCTCCTAGATAGAAAAATATGTTTGTTGCCAGCAATGTAAAAAAATTTTCAAGTATGTCAAGGTGTTGATCGAAGAAATAATGTGAGGGAAAGGTCTTCTCTCTTTCAGATGGAGGAAATCCTCTTGAGCAAAAAGCATGTCTCAAAACTTTGGAGGTGTTCTAAAGAGCAAGATCTTGGAGCTGAAGTTGGATTCAAAACTTGACTAGCAGGATAACTAGCTTGGTGACCTTGAGACTGCCTTGTTTATGCTGTGCCAGAGCCTGTTCTGAGTGTTTTACAGGGCTTGGTTCATGCAGTTCCTACAACAGTTCCATGAAATTGAAGCTATTATTATCCCTATTTACATTTCAGGGCAGAAATGGAAGCAAGCATGCTTTGTCCCACATGCCCTCGGAGATAGGCAGAGCTGGAACATGAACCTGATGCACACTGTGCTTGACGCTCTCGGTACGATAAAAAATGTGACTCTCCTTTTAACCACTCAGCAACCTAGGACCCAGAGGAGCCCTCACCTGGAAAAGGTTGAAAAGTGACTGGCACCAAACTCTGGATTTGAAACCAAGAGCTTTGCCTTTCTTCCTGGCAGAGCTGCTGTGGGAGGCACTCATCTCTCTGAGTCTGGGTTCCACTCATCACGTTAGTGAGGGAGTCAGAAGTGTACTAGCAATAAACTGTACTGAAGTAGGCATAGCCACTGCCTTCCTCAAGATAGTGGCCCAATGAGGAAGACCATTGTCTAGCTGATAAGTAAAAAGCTACTAAGAAGGACAAGAACAGGGCTCTTGAGAGTTGGGGAGCTTAAAATAAAGTAATGGCTATACAAGACCTAGTTTGGTATCTGCCTTATAGGAGAAACCAGTGGAAGGGATTCCTTCTTTCTTGGTCCTGAAAATGGTAGTGATGTAGATGGAACTAAGGTGTGGTTTGGGGCCTAGAAAACATGATGGGGAAATCTTACCACCCAGTACACTCAACCATTGTGCAATGATTCCCATAACAAGAACTCGCTGTCTCAAATATGGAATGAACCAAAGTACTGAGGTTTGGAAGGGTTATGCTTTATTGAACTCTGTAAGTGATGGACGAATCATGTTCCTTGAAGAATTTTTATGAGAATTAACAAAAATTCTTAAAACAATGCTAAACCCCCAATCAGCACCAGATATAGATTAGTTATTAAAGGGTATGATGTTACTGTTGTTGCTTGTTGCCATTTTTGTGGCAGTCAGGTAGGGCCTCAGAGTGCTGTTTTCAGAGTTAAGGGCTCCATCACGCACCAGCTGCAAGCCTAGTTGTTCATCCTCTCCAATCTTTGTTTCACCATTAACAAAACCAGAGTAATAATAATGCTGATTCCAAAGGACTGAAGGCTGCACAGCTGCCCTTATGAGCACAGTGCCCAACTCCTGGTGGTTGCCCCAAGTCATTCCTGGGAAGCAGCAGACAGCTGGACCTGCCTGTCTGGAGCTAGGTGGGTGACCACCCCACTGTGTGACAAGAGAGAAGTTGAGGGCTGTGAGCCACATGTTGATGGAACCTTGGCCAGAGGCCATATTTCCTACTGCTATCCTGTGGACTCTTCTGTGAGATCCTTGGTTTCCCTGGGAAGTAAGGAATCATCCTCTGTGGTCTCTTCAAAGGTGAAATTGGCCCTCTTGGAGAAGAGCCTACTTGAGAAAGCAGTGTTCATGCTGAGAAAGCAGCAGTGATGCTGTGGTTAGAAGGTAAGCACTCAAGTGGACAGAAAAGGAAAGTATCAGGACAACAGCTGGAAAGATGATGTGAAACAGGGCCATGGATTCTCAAGGTGAGTTCCATGGAATGCTGACCCTGACATCTGTCTTCAAGGTTAGCCACAGTGCCTGAGGGAAACACAATGGCTAAGACTCTGGACTTCCTCTCTCCTATGTCAACAAAGAAACCTGAATCTTTGTTGTATATAGGGTGGAAGTTTTCAACTATTGCCACAAAATTTCTGTGTAATAAAATATCACAAAACCTGAATGACTTCAAAATTAGAATTGTCTCTTACCTCTCTTGGGTGATTTAGAATGGGTAGTTTTGTGTCCTAGTCATGTTTATGCATTGCCGTGTGAGTGTGTGTATATGGGTGATCAGTTGACCTACACTGAGAGCTCACTGGGATGGGTTGGCTCTACTCCACATGTCTCATCTACCTGCCATGGCCAGTGGAACAGCACAGATGCGCCCTCCAGATGGCAATGGCAGCTGCGTTAATAGTGCAAGCACTCACATCAAGCCTCCAGTTGTGCTGTCCCTGCTAATATCTTATTGACAAATCTCTGTCTCTCGCCAAACTCAGATTCAAGGGATGGGACAGATCACTCCCTGTTAGCTGGGTACCACAAAGGGACAAGGAAAAATGGACATAAATTCAAGGACAGGGAATCACTGAGGCCAGTGCTACACTTCATCACAAGCTTCTACACAATAGTTTACTCGTGAAAAACACGCACTACTTTGTAAACACAAGTTTGAAAACAATTGAACTAGAGGTTCCCTAAAATCCCTCACAATCTAGAGATGCCATGAAGTAGATTCGAGACCTCAGTTTCCCAGGTGATAGCTGTGTGAGTTTGGCATGTTACTTAATTATTCTGAGGCTATTCCTCCATCTAGGTGGCAGAAATAATAATAATATAATGATATGGCATTACAATTGAATGGAAAATTGTTTGAAGTGCTGACAGTGCCCCAGAACTGCATATTTAAAATGGTTTAAATGGTAAATTGTTTCTTTGCATATTTCACAACAACAAAAATGTGTTGGCTGTGTTAACACTCCTGCAGTTCAGGGTTCAGAAAATGGGAGCAATGGTCCATCAACTGATGAAAGAGTAAAGGGTTGAAGTCCTGTCATTCTGAGATAATACAGACTGAACTGGAGACCATTATACTAAGAGGGGGGAAAATCCAGGCACAAAAAGACAAGCATCACTTGATCTCATTCAGATGTGAAATCTAAAAAAGTTGAGCTTGAAGCAATTGAGAATAAAATAGTGGCTACCAGAAGCTATGAAGAGTTAAGAGGAAGAAAGAAAGGAAAAAATATTAATGGGTCCTTAGTTATAGTTAGGAGAAATAAGTTCTGGTGTGGTTTGCACTATCCATAAGTTAAAATAATGTTCTGAGTGTTTTTAAAGGATGTTGAATGTTTTCAACATAAAGAAGTGATTGCTATTTGAGGAAGCAGATATATGAACCCTGATTTGAATATTACACAATGAACACGTGCGTAGTACCTCACACACATGAACCACCAGGCAGTGGGCATAAAGTTGTCTCCACGTGAATTCCTGTTTGTAGGTGGGTCTTAATTGGCAGCAGTGAGTTGTTAATTTTCTCTGGAGCTTTTTTGCCTTCCTCACTTGCCCCACCCATAGCTTAGACTCTGGAGAAGCAGCTCATCTCCCAGATACAAAGATCTCAGAAGAAACGTTACATCTGTTCATCTGGACAACTAATTTGAAGGCAACAATACACACTATAAAAACCATTGTTGAGTTCCTATGAAATTCAGCATCATTTCTAATGCTTTACTATTTTTTATTCTCAAAATAAAGAAGAGGGAGGGAAAGAGAGAGAGTTGATGAAGTCATTTGCCTTTCTAAATGTACTTGCTCCTTACCCCATAACTGAGACCACTGACTAGAAAGTCAAAGCACATAGAAGCTAGGTTTTTCAAGTAGAAAAGACTTTTTGGATGTCCACAAATACAGATTTGCTCATCAAGACTTAAAACCACAGTAGTGCATTTAAAACAAACTGCAAAAAGGGAGAAAAAAAAGTAGTTCTTCCAGAGATGCTTCTCTCCATTGAGCAAGGACATCGACATTTGACTGAATCTTAGCAGGACAAGTAGGGCTGGCCTGATAGTTCAGTGGACTTAAGTGGCTGCTTAGGCCGAGAGCAGTGGCCAGGTTTGATCCACAGTGTGCTGTACCAGCCCCACCCCCGGGGTGCACTGAGATGGTGATTGAGATTAGGCGTGATGGCACAGGCCTATAATCCCAGCACTTGGGAGGCTTGAAAACTGGAAGTATCACTAGGAATCTGATCTACCTAGTAAGACCCTCTAGACCTTGTCCTAAACACAGAAAGGAGAAAAAAAAAGAGGACAAGTAGTAAAGAAGAAATACAAGCCCTTCTAATCCCTGGTTCTCAGCTCCATAAAGTTAGGTTCTGAGTTAAGGGGTATATCAGTCATTTGTTGCCACAGAAATGCTCTGTAACAAATACAAAATCTTAATGGTGTATTACAATAACTTTTCATGCTCATGTATATGCATCAAGTAAAACTCAACTGGCTTTGTTGGTCTTGGCTCACATTCTTCTCCTCTTATGTACCTCTTGTCCTTCTAGAATCAAAGTGAAAACTGAGGATTGTTATGCCCGTGGTGAGAGGGGCACAAGGAGGCAAGAGGAAATAGACAAAGCCTCCAAAGTCCTAAGCTTGGAAATGACACTCTGTTTCATTTATTTCATTCTGTTGACCAGAGCAAGTCACATGGCTGAGCTCAGTCAAGCCAGGTAGGGATAAGAGCTGGAGAGAAAAGAGTCTCTACATTTATGGGAAAATCCAAAACCATATATAAGAGGGTGTGGGTAGCAGGAATGGCAGAACTTGGTGGCAACAATGATATCCACAGACTATAATGATTAGAGCTCAAGTATATCTGGGGGATGGGCCACTGAGCAGTGAGACAGTTGGCTGATGGCTGAGGACATGCACAGGGCATCAACAGAGGCTAAGGAACATGTCCATGTGGATGAGCCAGGGATAAGTGTGTCTGCTGTGGAACACCATGGCAGGTGAGGTTACAGACAGGCAGCTCCAATTTCAGGGAAGAGAGAGAAAGAAAGAGGGAGACAGAGAGAGAGGGGGGACTGTTAACTAGCTTACATTTACATTTTTAATCAACTGCATTTAAATCTCAAAAATCACATCACTGAGTTACTTGAATGTACAAGAGTAAGTTTCCTGCCTGCAGCAGAGATAGGGATTCGCGAACTAAGGACAGTCACTAAGCAATAATGAAAGCCCCACCTACGTGTGGTTAATAGATGGCTGTGACTGTAAACTTTAAACCTGCTACTTAATATGTGTCCACTTCTGTGCATTGTAATCCCATTTCTTCCACTGAGGTCCTTATTGCTTTTCATCGGACAATCCATTACATTGCTAATGGAAGCTTTTTAGAGGCTTATGTCCAAGCACCACATGAAGGACACCTTACAGAGACTCCAGAGGTACACTTATCTGGCTCACCTCCCCAGATCTCACTTTTTGCCTCTTGGGCTTCTGCATAGACTGATGGGTGCTTTTTTTTTCATCAAGTAATGTGAAGGGAGTCTCATTGTCTAGAATTCTCTGGATGAAGTTTTAACTTGTGTCTTAGTGCCTTTATGATGTTGATTTTTCTTTTCATTCTGTTTCTCCATGAGCTTTTGGGAGGGGGCCTGGGGATGGAGGAGGAAAGCAGACTGGAGCCAGGCTGTCCTCGTTTGACTTACCAGTATTTGGAAGGCATTTAAGGTTTTTCTCTTTTCTATTGGTATGAGAGTGAAATCCAAAATTCCTAGCTGTCTCTAAATACCAACTGACTAAGCTTAAAGGTTCCCAAAATAAACAGCTTAGCATTCCGGAAAGTTCCCAGAGATTGGGGAGTTTGGTAAATGAAGCACAGACCTCTTACTCTCCTCACTCATTCTGCTCAGGCAGCTGCTGTTTGTTTTGCAGTAGGGTCATCAGGGACGAATTCCTAACCCTTCGGCTTATGACAAGGGGGCTCCAACCTAGGATGCTCCCAAAAAGACAAAATCCAAATTCAGCTGCCCTAGGTTGCCCTCACCCACTTGCCTCGCCACATGGCCATGCTTGCTCACCTGCCTGTTCCCTCCCATATGCATTTGTCTATACTTACACCTTCTATCTCTTGAGCAGCATTGATTTGCTCAGCTGTCATCACTCCTATTGCTTCCTCTGTTCAGACATTACTAATTGATCACAGCACCTCCTCCTGCTGATACCATATATAACCTCACAAAATAGCACAGTTCTGTTCCAGACAGCCAGTACTGATCAATGAGAATCGGCATTTAAAGTGAAGCAGCTTTGGGACACAAGATTTAGATTCTATTTTGGGGCTTCAGGCACTGAGAATAAAAATAAGTATAACAATAGCTATCATTTACTGAACTCCGCTACATGCTTCTCAATTACCACATTTTTTTCCATGGTATTATAAATTAAGCATAATTTTCCCCACTTTCACGAGAGGTCAAGTAACTTATACAAGGTCACACAACTGGGAGATGGTGAAAATAGACTCTAAATCTACCTATGGTATAGGGCAAGACCCCCTGGGGTTTCCATTTCTCCAGCAATCCACCATATCATGCAGTTCTCATGTCCTTATTAAACCATGCTGTTTCGCATTCCAGCTGTAGTTTGTGCAACTTTCTCTTCCCAGAGTGTTTTCATCCTTTCCAGCTAGAGGATACTTTCTTATCTCTAGAGAATCACTATGAAGACAACAATATGCAGTGTACTAACTTGAAACTGTCCTACACTAATCGGTTTTGAAACTGTCTCATTGATATTTCAATAAAATTAATAAAAAAGCAAGAGAGAATCAGCACCATGAGTGCCAACTCCTCTGAAGCTCCTCTCATAACTGTCTCTCCTTCTGCTGACTCCTTTGTCCTAAGTCACAGCACTCTGTGGACTCTAACCTTTAACACTTTCACAGTGAAGCCATGACTGGTGACTCACTGCCAGGCAGCTCTGAACACAATGACATATACCTGACTGCCCCATCAGGTAGCCTGGGCCAACCCCTGCTGGGGTGCTGCCCAATGGGACAGTCATGATGTAACACCCATGGATCAAACTGGCAGGAATGTGGTAAAGCTTCTGTAGAAAGTGTGCACTAATTCCTGAGGATTCTTCTATGCCAAGTCAGGAGTGGAAGAAAGCAGCGAAGCAAGTATAAAAAAAAAAGGAGAAGAAGAGAGAAAAGAGAAAAAAAGACAGGAGGAAAGGGCAGAAGACAAATAAGCAAGCTCAGGCTGGGGAGATAGCTCAGCAGCCTAAGTACCTGCCTGGCAAGTGCAAGGGCCCAAGTTTGATCCCCAGCACCACATGCTGTGACAGCCCCAGAACCCTGGGTGCAGTGCTGGCCACCATGGTGATGCATGCCTGTAATCCCATCACTGGAGAGGCTGAGAGAGCAGAAACACTATGAATGTGAGCTGCTCTCTCATACAGAGCCTCACATGCAGAGCTAGTGGACTCTGTAATAACTAAATAAATAAATAAATAAATTTTAAAAAAGATAAAAAAACAGGCTCAGAACCTGAGACACCAACCCCCTGCCCAAAGAAAAACAGATTGTCCTCCAAGATCTCAGGAGGCCACTTGGGCGTGAGTACACTCCCTGTTTTCTAGGACATCAAGCATTTTGTCTTGTATCTCTTTTGTCCAGGAAGGAAGATCCAAGAATCCATTCAAATCTTAAGATATGATAAGCTGAAATCGCATCCTTTCTCACACCCATACCCACTCACACCGCACACATACGTTTTCGTGATTCCCTATTGTTCCCAGGAAAAAAGTTTAGATTTCATGGAGAGAATGTGAGATCTTCTGTCATCAGAGCCAACAGCTCTCTTCAGACAACTCTTGCTTCTCTCTAACCTTCCTTCCCATCTTACCAACCCCAGATGGCTTGATCCTCTCCAGGAGCCAAGCAATTCTTGTTGCCTTTATTTGCCTGTGACTCTTAAGGTTCTGAACCTGTTAGACTTAGGATTTATCGGGGGCAGCAGTCCCTAACCATTTTGGCACAAGGTACTGTTTCTAGAGGTGGGGTAGGGATTGCAGGCATGGGGAGGGGCATTCCAGGTTTGGTTCTTCTAAGTGATGGACAGCCTAGACACTCAAGCACACGGTTCACAGCAGGACTCCTCCTAGGAGAATCCAGTGCCACTGCTGATCTGACAGCAGTTGAAGTCCGGACAGCAATGAAAACAACAGCAAGAGGCTGCTAGTAGACATGAAGCTTTGCTCACTCATTTGCTGCTTACCTCCTGCAGTGTGACCCCATTCGTAACAGGCCACTGACTGACTGTACCAGCTGGGTATCCCTACTATATGTGGTCCCTTTCCTCTCTGGAAGTGTCACTCTCATCTCTGATTCCCAGTCACTTCATACTAAGCAACTTTGGTCCATCATAGCCTCCCACTGAGATGCCTCTGTCCTATTCAATGACAGCTGATGAGCACCCTGATACTGTGAACCTAATCCGACCTCTCTTTAAATTGTTCTTGTTAGGAATTATGTTTTGAAGACAAGAAAGCTAATACATACTCCTTGTTGGAGGACTGCTGCTTTTCTCCATCCTTGACATCTCTTCCTCATTCTCTATAAGCAAACCCAGACATCAGCGGCTCTGGTTCCAGGTTAGATGAATTTCACCACACTATGTATTGGAGACATCCCCAGCACCCTCACCTTGATCTCCATGCTTATTTCTCCAGCTCAGTGACACCCACCAGTACATCACCATGCCCAAGGAGTGAAGGAAAGAGGAAAGGGTACAGAGTCCAAGGGTTGGGGATGAGTCAGAGGCTGCATCAAGGGCTGAGCTCAGGACAAAGATCATCATAGCAATTCGTGCTGCAGTTTTGGTTTTATAAGTAGCCAACAAATGTTAAAGGAGCTTCTGAAAGACACAACTTGATCCTTTAATGAATGGCTCTGTGCAGAAAGAGTGACTATCAATGGTAACCTTGTTTCAAAAGAAAGCTTTAAATGCTTGCTGCTAACTGTAGAACTCCCCCTCCTCCTATTCCTCCCGAATCTCTGGGCTCTTGGTCATTCTACATCTAGACCTCACTGCTGATGAGACTTTTTCCAGACTATATCCTTTTGCCCTTCTTTTTCCTGTCCTGGTGTCGTGCTTGCCTTAGTTAAGTGCTCAGGATTCACCAATGGTCAGTTTCTGGAGTCAACTCTCCCTTTCTTTTAGTAACTCTGGCAGCAATAATATCAATTAGTTAAACATTACAGAGTAACTGGAAACCCTGCTATATGCCTTACCTGCAACATTATATTGGATCCTCACATTTTTGTAATGTTTAAAGAAATAAAAAAATGTATCTGAGATTCTGGGAAGATAGCTCGGCAATCTAAGCACCTGCCTGGAAAGTGCAAGGACTTGGGTTTGGTCTGCAATACTCCATGGTGTGCTGGCCCCAGACTACCAGGCATGTCATGGTGATGGCTAAAATCAGGGATGGCAGAGCATGCCTGTAATCCCAGTGCCGGGGGGGGGGCTGAGACAGGTGGACCACTGTGAGTCACCTGCGTAGGCAAACCCTGGGCCAAGTAAATGAATAAATAAATAAATAAATAAGTGTTTTTAAATTAAAAAGAAATATTTTGGTGACACACTGCTAATATGTATAATTGACAGCACTCCACCTTGGTTCTGTCTGGCTCCAGGATCCAATGAAATTCTTATGCTCTTAAAAATCTCCTCAAGAGTGCTGGTAAGATAGCTCAGTGGTCTAAAGCACATGCTTAGACAAGCTTGGGCAGCCTCAGGGGATCGAGGTTCGATGCCCAGCACCAAATGCCAGGCCAGCCCCACCCTCAGTGTGGGCTGAGCTGGTCAAAAAAAAAAAATCTCCTCAAGAGGCATCCCTCTTCCCTGCACTCACTGGGGAACTTAGAGCAAACAAAGAAAAAGCTACCTCTAATATGTTCTCTCTAGCCTGGTCTGTTCCCTCTCTCAATAAATCCATTTAAGAGTAAAGCGTTTGATGGACAGTTTAATAGAGCTCTCCTTAAACCTGGCCACATTAATGATTTCTGGCTGGCTAAATGTCAGCTTCCGTAGCTCAATAGCTATTTTCCTTCCTTAACAATCAGTGTTTCACTTGGGGTTCTTTATTTGGTGGACAGGGCACAGCACTTTAATGGGTCATCCTAAGTCAGCGGACCTGGGGTTTAAGCTGGACTGGCTGTGTGACCTTCAGCAAATCATTTAAACTCTCTGGGCCTTAATGGCTATAAAACGGTGATAATAATATCCAGTCCTGCCTACATGTTACGAGAGAGTATTTCACTGTGTCTGCCCTGCTTTTAAGCTCCTTGGAGAAGGAGCCAAGATACATAAACACTTTAGCCTCACCGTGTTCTGTCTTAGTTATAAAAGATGCAAACTCTGAAGCAATGATTAGTTTGCTACTCCCACGTGGATAATGCAGATATGTTCTGTCTGTGAATCTTGTAACGATCTATAATTTTCTGGAGACTGGGGGTTTTATTTCTTTACTGGACATTTTCGTGTCTTCTTGAGATAATGTAAGATAATGAATATAAATTGGACTGCTTCTATCAGAATGAAGGAAAAACAAGAGCACTGTACTTTGGTTCTTTCATATACTGCATGGTGTAGACACTATCAGCCCTGTACTAAAGAGTAGGAACTTAAGCTCAGCAGATTAAACACCTGCTTAGGCAGACTCAGGAGCTGGGGGTTTGATTCCTGGGCCTGCCACGTCAGCCCCATCCCCCAGGGCATGCTTAGACTGGGCATGGTGGCATGTGCCTATAATTCCAGCTCTTGGAGGCTGTAAACAGGAGGATCACTACAAGTCTGATATACGCAGTGAGACTCTATAGACCCTGTACTAAAATTAAAAAAAGAAAGAAAGAAAAGGAGTAAGAACTTAAGTCTCAAAGATTTTTGTTTTTGTTTTTGTTTTCATTTCTGTTTCTGCCTTTGTTTGGTACCAGGGATTGAACTCCAGACCCTGTGCTTGCCCAGTAGGTGCTTATGCCACTAGCTATCTTCCTAGCCTGAGTAACTTTTCAAAGGTCACAGAACAAGCACGGAGTACAATGGGAACCCAACTCTCTCTCTTTAACCAATAAGCAGTGTAGGTTCCAAATGGGAGTAATACGGATCCAGAGGAGGGTAGGGCAGGGGACAGTAAGCAGACAGCTTCAGGGCAATGCAGCAGCTTACTGCCACCTCACAGAGACACAGAAAAAGAGAGAGAGTGAGAGCAAGAAAGAGAGTGGCAGCGAGAAACAACTATGCAAAACGTGAAAGCAGCAATCATTTTTATTGCTCTAAAATTTTTTCTTAGTTTCAAATTTTTGACTTTGGTTCAATTCTAGAGCCTCAGAGGACACACTGACCTAATAAATGCTACCATCCTAGTCCTGTTTATGAAACTGCTGCTGCTGCTCAGCCCAGAGACTTACAGGAAAAAAAAAAAAAGGAGCGACGATCTTGGCCTGAGGACTGCGGTATTTCCATTGCAACGTCACATCTACTACAGAGGCACGACCTCCAAAGCCACAGGTCCAGCCAAACCTTTGAATGTATCATCACATTCAGTCCTCTCAGAGAGTCCTCTTTGCATATGAAGACACAGAAGATCAAGGAATGTGATTAACTCAGGGCCACACAGCTGGCAAGTGACAGAGCTGGCCCAGGTACCCAACTTCATGTCCCCCATATTGATGTTAAGTGAAAACTACAACTGTCCAATCCAAAGAGACCCTAAGCACTCTGGATACTTCACTAAACTGTGCTGTCTTCTAGAGTATGGAAGGCTGGAAGGAAAATACAGACACAAGCCCAGGTAGAACTCAAAGACAAGGGAGTTGTAGGACTCAGAGGGAAAATATCTGGGTTTCATTCTGGTCCATCCACTAACTCAGAGCATTTAGATTTTCAGCAGCAAGTCAGAAAGTTTGACTAAGTGGTCTCCAAGGATGCCCTGGGCTACAGAAGAAATAAAGTAAAATAAAGTAAGACACAAGCCTTGTTTTGGAGGACTGTACAATCTCCTAAAGGAAATAGACGAAATATACAACTAGCAGACAAGGTAGACAAAAATTAGTGTTTTATAGAATAAAAGGTGGAGTGTTTTTCATGGGAGCCAAGGATGTAAGCATTCATTCCAAACCAAGATATATCACAGCCAGTCCCTATTGCAAGAATAATGTGCATCTGTTTGTCTGGCTATTTTTTAATGCTGAATGATCACCATTGCACTTAGATGAACGGCAAAAGACAGACTAGACCATGGATAAACTGTTTTGTTTAGTTGAAGGGCTTAATATCTCAGTTATGTGGACCATTTATCTATCCAGAGCATCTCCTTCCTGGCCATGCCAGCTAGTCAGGGTTTATAGCCCAATAGCTCAATGTTTCCACAAATGGGCCTTGTACTCAGTAATGACTCTGGCTTGTTCTGTTACAGAAGCCAATTTATTTTATCCTTGTGAAATAAAATTCAGTTGTCTTTGATTCCTTCTTTTGAATCACGTCTAATTTGATTTTTTACTAGAATTAAGTTTTTTTTTCCTTTCTCCTCTCTGTCTGTCTCTGTCTCTCTCTCTCTCTTTGTCTCTCTCTGTCTCTCTCAGTCTCTCTCTCTCTCTCTCTCTCTCTCTCTCTCTCTCTCTCTCTCTCTCTCTCTCTCTCTCTCTCTCTCTCTCTCTCTCTCTCTCTCTCTCTCTCTCTCTCTCTCTCTCTCTC